>JAILXH010072669.1:1284-17181 GCA_023558415.1 Piaractus mesopotamicus | reverse complement strand
CCCCCCCCCCCCCCCCCCAGTTGATTACTGAACAAGCACACATTAAACATATACATTTAAAAACTCTGTCTGTACCAAACCTCAGCTAATGGGAAAGGCAGCTTCTCATACAGTTTATGAGACAAAATACAGCCTAATGGTACCTGCTGATTTCTTAATAATGATAGCTACATGTTACTATACCATTAATATGCTGGGTAACAGTGAACTTTCTCATGCTGGTTGCAGTATGTCATGTGTAGGTAACTTTAATTTCTCATCTAAATGCTCATATTGCCTACTACGGAGCCTGTAGCCTAAACTGAGCAGTTACTGGAGCCAGACTAAAACTAAATCAGACTAAAAATGCCGATTTAGCCAGCAACATTACAAGCAGTCCAAACAAAAAAGTGAAATACAGGGTTTGCATTGTACAATCGTGATGTGTTAATTGCACTGATAAACTTTTAGCTAGCTACATATTTACCATAGCGATGCTATATGTTAGCCTATAGCATATGTGCTGCACAGCCATTCTGAACCAGTCATTGCTCATTGAGTAGTTAAGTTACATCTTTTTCCACACTGAATCTCAGAAAATGCTTTAGAAACTTCAGAGTCCCAACGCTAGTCACAAACATGCTGCTAACATACTGAAGTAATTGCGGACAGCAGCGGTTGCTAAGCAGTTATTTAAGGGTTTGGAAAATTAGACCAAGCATGGAAGATTTTGATTGGCCATAATACAGTGACAGCGCTCACGAATCAAACAAATCAAATTTCATTATCATAAAAAATGCGGCACACTAAATATTGTATCCTGAGTAGACATAAGGGTGTTGTTTCTACATTTAATCTCATGAATGGAGAAAAGTGATAAAAAAAAAATCCTTCTGAAACTACGTGTCCTCATGTCTAGTTACGGACACGCCTACATACACAGGACGTGAACACGGAAAATACTCCCACTATGGGCTGAAAACTCCACCATTTTGTAGCATTTGCGCAGCTCTGCAGTCACCTACCTCCTCATATAAAATCACTCTCTGGCTGGCCATTTTGCTCGTTGGTCAGTCCCTTTACTAACAAAGGCGGATTTTAGCCAAGTTCAACAGCGAAGTTTATCAGTCTCTGTACGGGTGGAGCAGAGCAGAGCAAAGCTTATCTCACAGCTTTTTTTTTTTTAAACAAAAATATATATGTTGGATTATTGTGTGGCTACTAACAACTTTTAATTTTTTCTCTCAAAAAAAAAAAAATTCTTGACTTCATGGCTGCTGCTGTGAAGGCTAGGTAGGCTGACTCAACTCACAATAATCTGAGCAGGCATTAGAGTAGAAGGAAATATCTTTTTAGCTGTTTATGTCATCTACATTTAAAGACATTTTTTCCTCCAGCACATAACCCTACATGCACTGAAACATGAGTGCAGTGTTAAAGGCCGGTATTTTTCCCACTAATGGTGTGCCGGTCAAGGCTGTCTTCCAGCTCGCTAGCTTTATACATTTAGTGGCAGTCAAATCTGGGCCCTCTCAATAATTTTAGTGCTTAAGATTCTCTCTGTCATGACTTCACAGGTACATTCTTCTCTTCAAACATCTCCAAAACTCTGCCACATCTTTAGCTTCTCACGTACGCCAATAATCATTTCATTACCTTAAAGTATCATGAGGAAAATGACAGTTAAAGAACTTTATCCAATGCTTTAGAGATTATTTGAGGGATATTGTTTTAGGGAAATTTGATCATTAATGGAAAATGTAAGGTAGTATGATGATTTCATGTAAGCAACCCCTTAAGTACCACCTTAGAGTTTTTTGTGCAACACAAATAAGCTTAGGAAATGCTTAAGGGTAATCTTAAGTGAAAATTCGATTTAAGGTGTTTTATACAACCGGGCCCAGGATAATTCCCGGTGGGCCGCTGTGTGTAGGCTGCTGAGAGAGTGAGAAAGATAGAAATGCATGGTCATTTGTAATGTAGTTCTATATAAAACAAATGGAGACAAATGCCATGTACCAGGTGAATACTTGAGTGCACATATCTAGACACGTTAGTGATTCACTGCATTCTTAAAGTGTGGCCATTGGCCAATCCTACAAATGCTGCTGCCCCCAGAAAAAAACAAACAAAAAAAAAACCACAATAATAACTGAGAAACTTACCCTGTGAAGTCTAGCTAGAAAGAGATGGAGATGTTCTAGAAAACATCCAGGGCTGAATTTTGCTCCCAGTCCAGCCCTTTTAGAGCCACCTTTTTTTTGAATGCAGATTCGACCTTGAGTGGAAATAACTGTGTGAGCATTTTATTATTATTATTATTTCAATGAACCTCCTGTAAAACAAACCTCTCACCTGTGATTTTGATCAGTGAAAATGCCCCTTGTTTTTAAAGCTGGAACAAGGAACGCCACAACACAGAAGTGTACATTCTGAAGTCTGTTTTCACCAGTTAGAGGAGACGGTTGCCTGTTTTTGCCAGTGTTTATGGCAGTAATATGTTACAGTTTGTTTCTCGAGATTTTGACTGTTATGGTAAAATAATAGAATCTCAAAATGATAACATCTCTAGCTAGTATTTAAAAAAAAGAGCTCTGTGTGCCCAAACTTTTGACAGGAAAGGTGCACTTGTTCATGACAGCAGTGGAAAGAGAGTGTGTGTACGTGTGAGATGGCACGCCTCTTGTTTGTGTGTCTAAGTGTGTATACTTGTTCCCGAAAGAGTCTTTCTGTGTATTCGTTCACCTGCAGGGTTGTGATAGACAGCTTGATTCTCTTCAGGGCCGCTACTTTTCCTCCCCCGCTGCCTCTGTGCTTTGCTTTTTTTCTGCTGTCCTGCCCTCTGTGGTGCTTGAGAACAGCAGGGCTTGGGGGGGGTGCTGGCGTTTGTGTTACAGGGCCAGAGGCTGGGTGTGGGCTAGCGCTCTTTGTGCTGTGTGAAGAATGGCCTTACCCCCAGGGTGCTGTAGCATATCTGTATGCACATGTATCAGCACAGTCCTGTCATCCGCCAGCAGAGATATGACCGTGCTGTGTGTTCTTACCTCTGCTGAGCTACGAGCAGAGCCTGACGTATGAATTCAGACCAGTAAGTGTTCTCAAGCACTGCAGCAGTGAGTGTATGAATCTGCAGTCCACAGATTCAAGGTCTTCATATAATAATTCCGTGTTAGACAGCGTACATAGGGACTTCATAACACATGGATAAGCATTGAACAATGTATTTAAAAAGCAGGACATGAGCTCTTAGTAACATTTATGTCCATATTCACAAGATGACATGAGAGCTTTAATGGACTTTTTTGTCCTTGTACTAAAGAGATGGACATTTATTTCCATTTGTAATATTGTTATGAATAGGGCTGCTTTCATTGTCAATCAGTCTATTCATTATTTTCTCAATTAATCGATTATTTGGTCTATAAAGTTGTCAGAAATGCCGATCAGTGTTTTCCAAAGCCCAAGATGATGTCCTCAAAGATATTCAGTTTGGTGTCTCAGAGGAATAAAGAAACCAGAAAATATTCAAATTTAAGAAGCTTGAATTAGAATTTTTACTTTTTTTTTGCGATTATTCGATAACCAAAATAGTTGACAGTTAATTGATTAATCAGTGAATTCTTGCGGCTTTAGTTATGAAGCATCATTCCCAAGTCCAGTTAAAAGGGGATTTCCTTTCAAAACGTCTGCTGAATGAAACAAATTCATTTTTTGAGGTGTAATGAAAGTCATTCTGAGTGGTTTGATGTGAAATGCTCTGTTCTAGAGAAATGTACCTCTTTTACAGTTGTGATGATAGGAACTATGTGTCACACTAAATATTCAAATATAGCCATTTTGTTTATGATCCGAAACCGCCAGTGAACCTACACGTGTCTTTATATGTAATGTTTTTATATGTAATGTTGGTCATGGAAATGTAGTGGTAAATATTAAAAATAGGTCCTGTTGGTGTTCTTTACAGCATCCTGTCTGTTTATGTCTGCCTGAATGACTTTAGAAAAATTACATTTTAGGTCAAAACCTTCTCTCAAAATGGACATAAATCAATGTCTCAGGCAATGAATTGATGCAGTAACTTTCTGTGAGGGAAGGTTTAGAGACATTAAACACTTCAGATGTCCAGTTCCTATCACCACCAGTATGAACAATTCTGAGTCAGTAAGTTTCTTTAGAACGGAGCACTTAACATGAAACCACTCTGAATAATTTTGTTTATGTCTTATCAGTTGAAATACACAGACATTTTGAAAAATTGCTGAAATTCACCTTTATGTCAAAGTGCTTCATTCCCATGTCAGTTGCTGTAATGTAGAGCTATGGGTGGACAATTTGACAATATATTATCATTATAATGATAGATTATTCCTGCATGCGTCATAAAAAAGACCATTTATAAATAGTCTGTACACAACAACTGTTGCATAGTAACTGTTTAAACTGCGTATTAACATGGAGCTGATTGAATCGCAACATTTTATGCCATTATCTCATTTGGTTAATAATTGTTTCGAGTTTTTTCCTCCTGTTCCTTAGCTCATAATAGCTTGCTGTTGAAGGAAAAAAATCATCATACTTTTAGTTATTCGTTGCCTTTTTTAAATGCTGCAGTACTGTTTTGTTGCTGCACTTTATTTGTTCCAACTCACTCACAAACCTTAGAAAAAATATAAAATAATATAGTTTTATACTGTTTTTCATGTTAGAACATGTTAGATGTTAGTTTCATAATTGGCATAATTATGCAAATTGTAAGCAAAGTTAATCATCTGTAAAAAAAAAAGTGTATTAGCATTTAAAAAATGCATAATTAAGGTGTATTAATGTGTGCATGTACAGTGCAAAACGTGAATAATATGAAAAAAGGAATAATTATGTTCATATTGATTTAGATTTATTTTAGTTCATCTTTTACTTTATTTTAAAGCAAAAATTGCACATATGTGACTGTAAAGTCACAGTATGCAGTTGTTATTTCACTGTTTTTTTTACTGGTTCAGTAAATTACTGTGAAAGTAATATGACTAGTTGCCGGTAATTTACTGTAATTTTACAGTTTTAAAGTATTTTACAGGGTACTTCCTACAGGGTGAGCTCAGCACCGATGACACTCTGGGGCAGAACCAAGTTGCCATAAATGTGGTATACATGAGATAAGAAAAATGAACTAAAAAAAATAGAAATTGCTAAAAACAAACAATTCAGCATATAGCAGAATTACACCATATGACTAAAAGTGTCCAGACACCTATTTTAATTATTAAATTCTGCTACTTTAAGGTGCATCTGTTGTTTACACCTGTTCAGGTATGCACACAGCTGGTATAGTCTCTTCAGAAAAGCACTGCCCATAGAGCAGGACGCTCTAGAGCAGCCACACATGACTTTGAGGGTCACCATGCCCAATTGACACAGGTCTGTGAAGCTGTACAGCTGCATTCTCTGGGGTGATGGAGCTCCATCCAAAACCTTTGGGATGAGCTGGAGTGTGACCTGCAGTGCGTCTGTGATCCAGAACTGATATACAGCTGAATACAATCAAATCCTCAAAGCAATGTTTTCTTCAAAGCCTTCTCAGAAGAATAGAGGCTGCTACTGCAGCGAAAAGGGACAAGCTCTATTCATAGCCTTGAAAATTCCATTAGCCATGTGACAAGAAAAGCATCATTACATCAAACAGTCGACTCATAACATGGGCTGTGTGGGGGGAATCTTTTCATGCATATTTTTTCCTTACGTCAGTACAATACTATTTACGTCATCTTCGAATACTGACATAAACTGTTCATATTTATTTATGTACTGCTTTCTGAGGATGTTGTTCAGTGCTTTTGCCTGTAGATAGCTTTTAAAGATTCGTTTGTTAGCAATGATTCAGTAGAAGTTACAGGTTAAGAGGTCTATTTTAAGCTTTCTTTCCACTCAGGACTACTTTAAAGAGCTATAAAGAGGTATATAGATTATATTAGACCAGAGCAGTGCCTGAGCATTTTACTGTACACTGACCGGATAATGGGCTCCTATTTTGTCCCTCTTGGGATGTGTCCATTGGAATGTTGCTCTACAGCTTAATTAGAGGAAGTTTGTGTTTATTGGTTTTTCAATACAGCAGTTGGTGAACTCATTTGAAAAGCACTCGTCAGCTTTTATAATTGGCTGTCTAATTAATTCTGTCAGGCCCGACATTGGCGTGCTACATTCTCTACAATTACGGCAGTTTTAGCTGAGGCTGGCGGTGAGCATGGCGCTGCGTTAAGATATTGCGGGAAAGGTGTAAGAGGATTTACAGCAGCAGAACGGAAATAGGCTCCGAGTTTCTGTGCTTTTGTTTCAGACAGACGGAGATGAGAGAGCGGGAACTGAATGGAGTCTGTTCTTCTAAGACTGGCAGCATCTGCTTGTTGTGTGAAATGCAGTATTGTGGTAATAATAACTGTGAAGTCAGTGATCATATCTTTATCATACAGGCCCGTGCAAAAGTTGATACACCCCGAGTCAAATTACACATTTTGTTTTTAAAGTGAAAGTAAGTTAACACATCCTCTACAGGAAGCCTAGCAAAATGTTTAACATATTTAAAAAGAAACTTAAATATAAAATGTACCATAACGTTGTACATGCAACACTTAATTTTTTTAAATGTGTTCTCTTTAGAGGAATCATTTCATTTGCAATTTGGCTAGTTGGTAGTTCTGTTTTTTTAATTTCTCCATATAATGAAAACCCAATTTTCCCTTGCTCTTTTGAAAAAGAAAAAAAGTTTGATATACTGTGCATTAAACAAAAAAACATAATTTTTTCAAAACTAACATTCATTTTCTAGTCTATATGGTCCATATATGGTGTTAAGCCTGTTTTATATTCATCATGGTTGTGATGTCACAATCATGAAAACATTTATCTCCGCCTATGGTAGTTTAGCCCGCCCTCGCACACTGAAGTTATCCAGAGGATTTCAATCCAAACCTTACAGTTCCACATTTGGTCCCATTGTTTTAGAATGAACAAAGGACATTCGCCAATCAGAACAGAGGTAATTTGCATATATTGATTTTAAAGGCATGGTAACCAAAACAGTTTAATTGTAAGACAGGTTGGGAAGTAGTCCCAAAAATGCATTTAAAAATTACATATGTACAATATGACCTCTCAGAGAACAAATAGAGGTTTTTTTTTTTTTTGTTTTGTTTTTTTTTTTTTATCAAATATCAAATAAGGCAATATGTATGTGGAAGAAAAGTTTACACCTAATGGACAGAATTGTTTGCACTTTTCAGGGAGGTGTGAGTGGTCTGACAAGTCTGCTGGAGTTCAGCGATAACGGCACCAACCCCAACATCTTCTTTGAGATCCTGGGGACGAACTACGGAGAGGACCGTGGCCGTGGGGTCAGCAGGGTAAGCGTCCTCCAAAACCAATTTCTGCCTCAGTCACCTTTCAGGCATTTCACACGTTCCTGTTGGATTCTTCCTAAAGCTTCTTCAGCTTTCTTCCTGAAGGTAGACGTGGTCGTGCCATTAATTTAAAGAACAAAGGTCTTTAATTGATAATCACAGCAGTGTAATTATATCTGCCTCCCTCTGAGGGACACGTCCCATTGGTGTGGGTTGTTTATATAGTTATTTTTTTCCTCCTCTGTTGTGTATTTGTCTTGTATGTGGAGGAGTCAGGTGGCAGTTGAGAAAGAGTAGCATGAGCCTCGTCCCTCAGTGATCCGTGAGATAATTAATCTATTCTGTCCGCTGCTTTCCGTTAATTGCTTTAGGCATATTTCTGTGTATTTGCTCAGTCGTATATCGGCTCTCATCTGTCTGCGTCTTCCCCGCGGAATGCAGATCAATTCTTCACAATAGAGTGGCTCCCATAGATGTGCAGTATGTGGCGTATGAAAGTTGTCTCCATGGTAGTTCTTGGAGTTTGTCCAGAACGAAGTGGATGATGTTCACATCAGGACTCATTAAAAGATTGTGATTTAGACCATGTTCAATCTAGTTTGATTGATGAGCTGATGGCCAGTAACCTGACAGAACTACACCACATAAAGTGTATGTCACTGTCAGAAGTTGCCTAGGAGGCCAAACAGAGACTGTTCATGGGCTGAATATAGCAGCACTGGTTAAGACCAGGGGGACAAGGTTGAAGCCTGATGCCTCCTAGATTATTTCTCACTCCGAGTTACTTGAAACAAGTGGATAAATTCTAATGGAATGTTATATGGATTCAATCAGCACCTCATTTGTGCTTTTAAGTAGAAGAGGAGATACGGTACTGTGCAAAAGTCAGGGACCAACCTTCAGTACAATGGACTGACCACCCCAGAGTCCAGATCTGAACATCATTGAATGTGATGAGATTTTGAGAAACAGAAAATGCAGCCAGATTTCTTTGAAAAACTAAAAGCAAGTCACCCAAAAAGAATGGAAACTGTAATAAACGTAAGGTGGACACACTAAATACTGAACATTTTGAAATTAAATGTAGTTGTTGAGGCTTCTGTGTAATTTTCTGTATATCTTTCCTGCTTAACTTGTACTTAATAGTTGTTTTGACTGGAAATTAAATAAACGGAGGATAGTCTCTGACTTTTACACAGGACTGTATTTTATTATGATCTGAATTTAATGAAAAGTTATTATTGTCTGCGCTGTCTTGTTTTGAGTGGAAAAGAAATCATCCTCTGGCATGTTTTTGTTATTGCTCGCCACCAAAACAAACAGAGAAAGTCAATAGACTCTTGATACAGAGACGTTGTGATTAAATGTGATGTAATTACAACATTACATTTAAATTGTAGAGCAAAATGAAAGTAATAACTCTTGACTTCTAAGGATTAAAATTCATCCAAATACTGAATTAATTTCTGAATTCTATACTATTTGAAACGTACTGTTTCTTTTTTTTCCCTTCAGCACTGCTTTTTGAGGTTTAGTGATTTATGCCTTACACTGGCTGGTGCTGTGACGCCTCTTGCTGTTATGGGTCAAATCACAGGGGGATCACTACCGCCACCACACCCCAATACCACAGTGTCAGCATCCCATATATTACTATCCCTGTGTTTCTTCTGCTGTGAGGGAGAAATGAATTGGCCATTTAATTCTGATCGTTTGGACAAGGTAAAAGCAATGATGAAGGTGAATGAGCTGCTGATGGTCAGGGTTTCTTTGAGAAGCCTTCAGTGCATACAGATGCCTCTGTCCACATGCAGACTGGGAGTAAAAATCGCCTGAGGAATTTGCTTCATGGCAGTTTTTTTTTCCCTGAAATTAAAAAACAAATGCATGTCAAACAGCTTAATAATGAACCAGTGATTGTAATAATGATAATGTAACAGTAAACTTTATTTTAATAGCACCTTTCATACATTAAAATGCAGCTCAAAGTGCTTTACAGTGACAAAGGCAATTAAAAGCCAGCATAAGAAACAGAGAGAAGGTAATGTGAGAAGGTAAAAACATGAAAGAAAGGAAAGAAAATGAAATGTAACAAATACAGTATACCTATAAATACAAGTACCTATAAAAATAATAAAGTAACAATAAAAATAAGTATAACATATAAGATGATAATGAGTGGGACATTGTTATTATCTCAAAATCATATCATTTCTGCATTTATTTTGTACCTAGTGTTTTTGTTTTGTTTTTTAAACAGTGGGATTCAGTTGCACTGCAGGTAGCTGAGAAAATAGCAGTGTTATCTTACTCTGGCAAACTATTACTAGCTGACCGAAAAGGTCAGTTAATTTGGAATACTCTGTGGCATCTGCCAGTGAAGCTTTTTTCTTTCAATATTGTATCCTTTTGTTATTTTTTTATGCAGCACCTTCATGCTTTCTGTCCATCTGAAAGTCGCTACTTTGCCAACACTGGAGATTGACAAATGAAATTTTGATTGATACCGTGCTTAGCCAATCACATTCATAGAAAAGGTGAGGAGAGATCATATCTTGGGAGCCGTGATGGTCTGTGTATGTGTTTACGGGCTGGAGGGAGAGAGAAAAAAGCACAATTTAGGGAAAAATAATAAATAGCAGATGCTCTCTGGCCCACATAGACTTAAACAGAGCCACCAGTAATATTTTCAAATGCCCCGATAGCGAGTCATATTAATATTAATGGCCATTTTTAGTGCTTATTCATTCTGAAGCTGAACATTCAGTGCTTTATGTGCATGCATCTCACAAGGGTACTACATGATCAGGATGCCGTACAAAAAGCTGACATGCAGAGATAAGCGATCGGACAGGTCTGATAGGTAGTGGTCAACATGAGGGTCAGTGAGTGGCCTTGGGGGTGGGCCGCGTCTCGCTAGTGTCCTCCAATTGGCTGAACAGTCTCGTTCTCCCGGGAGCTCACAGCCTCCCCATCTACCGCAGCCCAGGCTACCACTGCACTCAAATTAAATTGTCAGATCTCATTAGAGATAATGTTCTCCAACAAAAACAGAAGCACGCCATGCTTCCAAAAGATGAAATGAATCTTTTAAGTACAAAGTAATTACATTAAGTACGATTTCTTAATCAGGGAAGATAATTGCTTTTGAAAGAATCAAATACTTGTTACACTGCTCCCTACTCGCTGCCATTGCATTGGGAGCCGCACAGAACAACAGTTGGGTGAAGAGGGAGATGGGACATGATTGGCGCGTTTTCAGTTTGTCAGATTAGTGAGGTTTAGTAGACGCTGAGGATCAAGAGCTTTTTTCTTGCTCTGTGATGAGTGATTTGATGACATGCTTTGTGTGACAGTTACAAGCCCCTGTTAGTCATATCGCTGATGTAATTATTCTCATGTATTCATCACAGTGTGAGCTTTGAGAGTTTGGCCTTGGTTGCTCTGAGATTGTCCCATACATTTATCATGAGTAGAGATGTTTATACTCTTGTTGACTTGAAAACACCCTGAAAGCATGCAAATTAACTATAAATTACATGTAAATCCATTAAACCATCCCCTGATAAAGACTGTCCATGTAACAACAAGGGTGCCTCCTAATGTTTTACAAGGTTATATAATGCTCACAATAGATGAAGCTGACAAGGACACATCTAATGTGACCCTAGCTGGGCACGTTATCCCTTTAATGCCGAAGCAAAAAACACATGATTTCTGTCTTTTAATCAAATCTTTTTCTCTTTGACTTCTCAGATTTACACGCCATTGCAGTGAATCCAACAATAAAGGCAGCACAGTGCTTCTTTTATACAGTGATAGACAACATGGTACCACATATAAAAAAACTACAGTTCCTCACGCTGATCCATTTTACCTGACAACATTGACATTCACACGTACCAACTACTCTGGAGGCAAATTTTAATGAGTTGATAGGGAACCAAGCTAAAGTCTCTGAATGTAGCACTGTTAGAGTTAATAACAAGTGAATTCATGTAATATCTAGCATAGGAAGTCTTTTAAAATGGCTGGCTTTAAAGAGATTGCCATGAGATGTTCATGACCTTAACTGACTCGCGACTTAAGACTTGTGAAATTTCATCCTGAGAAGAAAGCACACACACAAAAAAGAGATTACATTTGGACCACCAACCTTTTGTTTCCAACCTGACGTATGTGTCTTTGCCTGTCAGTTTTGCTGCAGTCATGAGAAGTCTATGGCATTAAATAATGAGCCTTTCATTATATAAAAATCTTCATTCTGATGGACAGAATGAAATGCTACATAAAGTAAATTCAGTGTCAGAAGGAATGAGGCAAAACAACGTTGCACATGGCTATCTAGTGTGTAGTTTGGATAGCAAGTATGGTAGCTAGCACAATTGCTAATTCGTAATTGCCATTTTATTGCTAAATTATCTGAACCTGTCAGCTCATCTGGCTGAGATTTTAGTAAGTTTAAGGGTGCATTCCTTTAAAACTTACTAAGACTTGAGCTGGATTAACTATTGTGCTAGCCAGCTAGCATATTTGCTGTACAAACTACAGACTAACCAGCTGTTTCTCTTCTGTTTCTCTTTTTTTCTATAATGAAAGGCTTCTTATTTGAAGCCCTGTCAAACCTGACAGGTTATTAGTAGGGTTTACTTTTATGCAATGCAGTTACCCCTGCTGTAAAATCCAACATAGACCTTCATGAATTCCATGCTGGTCTAAGCTGGTTTGTGCTGGTCTAGTGCAGATTGACCAACATACCAGCATCCAAAACTCAACATATGCTGGTTTTGCTGGTGACCAGTTGTGCTGGTCTATGCAGGTTTTTTTATTTTTTTTTTTTTCCTGACAAGACCTGCAGCTAATAACAAGACTAAATTAAATTCTCTACTAAAACTCGAGACCCAACTTGCACTTGAATGAAGCGACTAGAAAGCACACCTTACTTCTATAAAACAGCTCTTTGTAAGCTGAACATTCATTTCTAAAAGCCATCTGAATAAGAATAGCTTAACAACAGACTTATTTTGCTCAGGTAGTATTTTTCTACGTAATTACCGTCTTTCATGTACTTAGTAAGACCTTTCACTTTGCTTCTGTTCTAAACAATGCTCGAGCAGGGGTTAGGCCAGAGGAGTAATTGACACCAAGGTGACCCCTGGGCTGTCAGTACCACTTACAGCTAGCCTCAACAGTCAGTACAGCCATGCAAATTGCTACGCTCCCTCCCTACTTCCTTCTGAGTCATCCTCTTTAAATCTATTACACATCCACTAGTCATACACTTCCATACACATACTCATACGCATGGGCATACATGTACCACACGTATCTCCTTACTTATAGTAATGGTCCGAGGCAATCTGTCATAATTACTATTACCTCCATGCACGAATTGGTTTTCCGCTTCATTAATTCCTTAGGCTACAAGCAACTCACCAGCCTATAGATCAGCACATCTGAAAAGCCTCACCGTGCACGCGGCTCTGCCGTGTAATTGCTTGATTAGCCACAGAGGCTAATCATTCCTGCTGGGATAGAACACATTTGTGTGTTTTTCAGCTTTGTTGAAATTGTATTTGAGAGCACATAGGCCAGTCATTACATTGGTTGAAAGCGACAGAAAGATAGAAGCATGAGAATAACATGCTGTGTAGCAATGATGGGGCAAATAGAGAGATCTGGACGTGATAAACTCCCCAATTCCCCACTGCAGAGTCGTACTTAGACATGTGCAACATGCTAGACATGTCATATTAGTGAATCACGCTCTGTGTGAAAGCTATACTTAACCTGTCAGCCTGTTTTTCACTCTTTCTTTAATCTGTCTACTGCATCTATAGCAAAAAGTCGATTACCATAGACAGTAAAATGGAATTATCTTGATAATGTAAAATAGTGGTAAATCTGAAAAAAATATTTTTTTGGGGACAGTTCAACCTTTTAATGCCCTGCATGTACGTCTTCATCATGAACATGCCTTCTGCCCAGTGAGCGCTGGAATAGGCTCCAGCACCCCCTGCGACCCAGGAGGATAAGCGGCTTAGATAAAGTGTGTGGGTGGGTAAAACGATGTCTCAGGCTTCAGGAAACATGTAATAACTTTGTAATGTAGCTTTTGGAGGCATTAAACTCTTCAGACTTCCGGTTCCTATCACCACCACTGTGAACAATTGTGACTCTGTAAGTTTCTCTAGAATGGAGCATTTCACGTCAAACCACTCACAATGACTTTGTTTCCATCTTAACAATTTAATTTTGCAGACATTTAAAAAAAAAAAATCAATGGAATTCCTTTTTGTCATGTCTCACCTAGTAACTGATCAATGCATTCAAAGCTTAAACGCGACAATAAAATGTTCAACCAGTCTATGAACATTCTACCGTGGAAATGCAGTAACAGCTTACATGAATGATGCGTACAAGCTGAACTGAATAAATTGAAAACATGTAGCCACTGCCTGTTTATTCTTTAATATTTTCTTGCACCAACCGATTATGCAGCTTTTTTAAACAAGGGTTTCCGGCTGTCCGACACAACAGCAGCCTCAGTTGTTCAGCAGCTGCCGAGTCTCAGGGAACTGGAGCTGTGAGTGAAAGATTAGAACTGTAAGTAAAAGCGTATAGAGTGTTGAGTTTTTAGCTTAGTTGGTTAACCAAATGGTCATGATTTTGGTCTTCTTTTTGCTCTGTATGTGGTTTTTGTTGGTTTCCCCAACGCCTACAGAGGTGGTGTTAATATTTAGCAGATACTTACCTCAATCTAAAAATTATTATGTAAGGTTTTTAACCAGTTTTGCTTAAACCTGAACTTTGTAAACACTAATGTTATAACTAGCCTATGTTTGTGCTTACATACTGCTGCTGCACCCAGCCCCTGTTGCCTACAGTTTTAATAGAAGTCAGTGGATTGAGGCAGCTTTCTATTGGCTTCTATTTGAAGTATATTTTGAGTCATTAGGTTTTTGTGCTCCAGCCCCCCAACCCCATGACCCATAAGGATAAGCAGATTAGAAAATGTGTGTGTGTAGGTTTTCTGTTCTTTCCAGTACAAGGAAAAGTATTGAATTGATTGCCTCTGATACTCAACTGTACAGCACAGATATAGCAGATAGAGATTTATTAAACATTTGCAGTGCTGCTAATGCAGTTCTCACAGCTCATTTAGCAATGTATGTGCAGAAGCTTTTTTGTGTATGCTCACGAGGTCGCCACTGAGCTGCAGGTTTTAGCGACTTCATGAATATGCATAGGAGTGGCACTATTAAAGAGGATGGAGGGGAGGCTGTGCAAGTTAACAACATGGAATAATTTACTAATGTGAACTGACAGGAAAAAATGGTGTGCTTTTTTTAATGGCAAACAAAAAAAGGAGGCATTATTACATTATTATTATTATGGAGAGAACATAAATTTGTTATTAAACCAAGCCTCTCTTCTCAACTCTTTTCTTAAAAACATGTGTGATTCTACTAATTCCCCACTTTTCATCCATTTATCAGTTTCTTTTGTTGTTTTAGGCTAAACATTAGCTTTTTTCATATGAAAACAGTATGCAAACGAAAAAAAAAAAAAATGGAAATGCTATTCTCTTTTTTTTCCCTAACCTGTAAAGTTTCCTCATTGACAGCATTTTAAAATCAAGTGAGGAAGATCGTTTTAGCGAAGCAGTAGCGGAGCATATGTGATTCCTAGGGTATACATATAAAAAAAAGAAAGCTGCTTTGTGAGAAGCTAGGCTCCTTTGCTTCAAATAGCAAACCTTAGGTACAAAACCTGGCTGTAATCTCAGATTCTGAGCTGTGTTTTATCCCGCATGTAAATGCAGTCACTGAAGTAGCTTTTTTGTCATTTGAGAGATATAGCAAATGTTCAGCCTGTTTTCTTTTTTTCTTAGAGCGATGCAGCAAAACTTGTTTATGCATTCGTTATGTGCGGACTTGATTAGTGCAATTCTCTTCTTTCTTAGAAAAGAATAATAAGCTCAATTTATGTAGCGCTTTATATAGATTACTTTACAGAAGGAAACAGTCCATCCTCTGCAGATCGTGCAAAATGCAGCGGCTTGGATCCTAACAAAAACAAAAAAGAGCTCACATCAACCATGTTTTGAAAGAACTTAAATGGCTGCCTGTGTCCTTTAGGATGCATTGTGGAGTTCTAGTTTTTAAAGCTCTAAATGGACTAACACCTGCGTATCTCACAGAACGTGTGTATGATTTTAGATCTGCAGTTACTGGCCTTCTGCAAATGCCTTCCATAAAATGCAGAAAATGTGGAGAGACATCTTTCCTTTATTATGCTTCTAGACTGCAGAATTATTAGACAGTTGAGCTCAACACACACGTATCTCTTTAATTTTGTTTTTAATTAAAATTCTGTTTTTGTGTTTGTCCTTTTAATTTGATCTAGGTCATCCCGTTATATGATTTTAAATGCTTAACTTAATTTAATTTTATCCCTTATATTGCTGTTACCAGACAGTAACTATAGTAGAAAATCAAACTCAGGTTTATCAGCTGTCTGT
>JAILXH010072665.1:14585-25912 GCA_023558415.1 Piaractus mesopotamicus | reverse complement strand
TCTCTCTCTCTCTCTCTCTCTCTCTCTCTCTCTCTCTCTCTCTCTCTCTCTCTCTCTTTCTCTCTTTTCCAAACGTCTGCTTTTTCTGATCTTCCACAGTCAGCATGGTTCCCAGGCTTGTTCCAACTGCACCTCGTTACTGGCCCTAATATACATGCATGACTCACCAGAGACTAAAATGTTAAAGGAATATTCCGAAAATATTTTTCCAGTTTTCAGAGGTTTCTTTTACTCATTTATTTCTTTTGTGAAATGTGTATGTGTGATTCTAAATCTAGGGTTCATGAACGCTTTTCCTAAGTGCACACGTCCTCTAATGAACTTAAGTATGACATGTTTCTGCTAATTTTAGTGCACAATTCAACATATGATGCAAAGTTTACCATATTGGAAAATACATAAAGCATACAAGGTGCCATAACAGGCAATATTTTGATGTTTTTTAATAAATATACAGTAATTGTGCATTAAAATGTACTTATTTTTACTTAAAGCAACTGACCAGGGATACCCAAATCTTTGCATATAACTGTATCACTGTGAGTACCGCCTACCAAGCTAACAGGTAAAGAACAATTTTATGCTAAGTAGTTTCAGGAAATGCATTAAAACGTTAAGCTGTTTTACAACTTGCAGTTGTACCATTTTGAACCTGGAACTGCCTGCAGTTCTATGGATGTTCTGTGCAGTTCCATGTGAAGTCTGTGATAGATGTGGAAAAATTTTTGCTCCATATCTTACTTCAGAAGCATGCATTCTTAAAAAAACGACCAAAATTGTGTTTGTAAACTCTAGAAACTGGAAAAAATGTGTTTCTTGTCAAAACAAAACATTGGAATGTTCCTTTGATTGCTGACACCCAACTGTTCACTAACTAACACCTCTGGAAAATCCTCACAGGCAAGCTAGACTCACAGACTGGACTTACTTTACTGCTTGCTGCTTTTGAGATTATACCGTATTTAACGTCTGTGGATTTTCACTGTTAAGTGAAATATTGTTAATGATTAGTTAAAAATGCTCTCCGAAACCAGCACATTCGCTCAGCTTTACTTTAACCATAGCGATTACTAGGAGTGGGCAATTTTGACGATAGTATTGTGATACTATGCCAGTCATATCATGAATATTGTTAGTGCTTGAAGAACACTGACCAACTATGTTTTTCATTGCGTGTTGTGTTGTCTTGCTGTAGTCAGTGTCATGCTTATAATACAGCTCTGGGTTTAAGCTGGATTTCTCTATGAGAAAAATGGATGGGATTGGCTATCGTGCTCAATGGTACATAAAAAGGTTCCAAAACTGAAATGTTTTGTCCTACATAGATTTTTCTACTAAATGTCTCTGGATCCTTTTCTACCAAATTAATTCAGAGTTTGAATTTGAATTTGTGAATAACACAGTTGTTACAAAGATGCTGTTCCACGTTTTCATGTCGCTGCCAAAACACAAAGGCTACATTTACGCAGCAGGTAAAAGTGGCCCAAATCCGATCTTTTTCCTCGTATGTGACACAGATGTATCATTTTTGACATAGCAACAAACACATTTAATCTCAATTATGATTTGAGACGCTTTTATGTGTTGTACTGAAATCCGTTACATATCCAACCTGCGGCAATGAGATCTGAAAAATCTGTGTGAAAATCAGCATGTAACCATAAGAATTGAAACAGTCACTACTGAAACATTTGGTAAAGTTTCGTTAGTGTTATGTTTTTTTAGTGACAAAATTGAATGGTCAGTTATTTGTTTTAATCAAATAAACATATTAAGGTATACGATCATTCAAAGCAAAATTACTTTGGTGTGAAGTCCACGTCACATCCGAAATGTGTTTTCATCTCTGATTTTGAACCAAATCAGTAGGATGATCCATATAATAACACCAGCACCTCCTAATGTTTTCTACTACTGCCAAATCAACTTGACTGCCACATTTCACAGAGCTTGCTGGATTTTTGTTTTGGTTAGCAAAATTTATATTCAACAAAATTGTAATTCAAAAGATCTAGTGGCATTCAGGTTGAAACATATCAAGTTTAGAACGATTTTGTGTACCACAGAGCGTGATAGCAGCAATTTTTGAAAATTTCATTCATTTTTGCCATAGAGAAATCCAGCTTAGACCCGGAGTTTATAATATGGGCATGATGTCAAATACAGAATAACACCCGACTTCATTCAGTTCATTCAGCTTATCAAAATTCAGAAAAATGATCATGATGCGTATCGGGTATCATGATGTTATGTGTTTGGAATCGCCCAACCCTAGTGATTACTAAAACAAAATGGATTCATGGACATTCAGATACTATGACACTGTTAGATTTAGTTAGTGTTACACTATAATTAGCTGTATTCTTGGCATGTTAGTAGTATTTATTAGGTGCAGTGCATTGTACATATATGCATGTTTGCACAGCAGTCTCCAGATGCACCCCAGACTCACTTGACAGCTTTGTATCTGTCTGTCAGAAACTGTCCAAAGGCTGAGGGTGAAGTTTTAGTTTTTAAAGCCTGGGGAGCACACGTCCTTCAATGCTAACCCCAAGCCTTTGAGCCTAGTCTTGTTTTCAGTAGGCCTGAAAGCTACTGGGCTAATGGTAAAGCGTCAAGAAAAGAACTGCAATTTGTTGACTGCTTGGATGGCGTGGAAGGTATTTTTGAAGGACGTGTGACTCTTCCCTGATCAGTCGAGGCGGTATGTGTATCTGGTTGGCTGGTTGTTCTGTGCCTGGCCCTGTCTCGTGCTCCAATGTGCTGTGGTTTGGGGAGGTTGTAGGTGACTCTCGGGTACCCCCTCAGATTCCACTGACCTCTGTGCTCTCCCTCTGACCCCTCCAGAGCGGCTTCACCCCGCTGCACATCGCTGCGCACTACGGCAACATCAATGTGGCTACGCTGCTCCTCAACCGTGGAGCTGCCGTGGACTTCAAAGCCAGGGTAAGTCTCTGAACCTAGCTGTGGGTTGTACGGACAAAAAGTTGTATCAGTTTCGGCATTTTTGTAGGATAAAAGTGGCTGGAATGTGCCTTCACTTAAAGCTATTTTTAACAACCAAAGTAAATCTGAAATATTTTTATTGTGCAAAATAGTAAAAACAAAACTAAACAATACATAGATAAACCTATGTCAATGTTGCTTTCTAACAGTAGCCTCGCGGGCACAACAATGTTTTTTTCATGTTTGAATTTCTACAAAGCTGAAGTTTGCTTCTTATTTGCCAGCTTTATGTTCAGATTTTCCATTCCTCCTTAAATGACGCCGTTACATTCTCCATTTACATAAGAATCTATCTTTAGCTTTGTCGAATTTCTCAAAAAACTGGCACAATCGAACAACACTGTCAGTGCCAAAACGTCTATCCACCTGAAGGAGCTGACAGAGAAGAATCAGGTCCTTTGCCAGCCTGTTTGAGGGCTTAGTTAATTTGTTAGTGTTAGCTTTCATAGTTAGCTTGCTAAGATCAAATATAATTAATGTTGTACTTTTTATTTTTGTCCTTCTTATATCCCTCCCTGTTCCATTCGTCTCATCCACATGTGAAAAGCCTGGGATATGACCATATTCTATGTGCTTTAACTGCATAAAAACACAGTTAGCATCCTCTGCTCTTCATTTTGTTCCATAATGCAAAATGACTGATGATATGAGACACAAAAGAAGACAAAAATACTTTTCCCCAGGCACTCCATTTTGTCTCCAACCGAAACCACTTGAACTTGTATCATGTTGAGCCTAAGATATCTTCTGTGCACGACTGCAAGTCACGCTGCATAGCTTGAAATAATAGAAATAATAATTTAAAAGTCAGAGATGTCGCATTGGGTTACCCATGAGACTCCAGAAGGGTCCTGCACAATGTTTAGGTCTCAAATGCTAAATCAGCAAGGTACTTACGAAGATTTGACAATAATAGTACGTAATTCAGATACATCCTGGGAAGACACGTCCAAGTTCTGACCTGAGTAGACTTTTTGGGCAAACCATGACTTTATGGAGGGAACATTGGATGATGCGGGCGCACATTAGGTTTTGACATGGTACTTCAGGACATGGGACCACATGAGACAGCGATACTGCTTACAGGGAAACATGAAAGTGGACACATAAACAAAAAAGCTCAGGAGGTAATGCTGAGCCATGTCTCTCTGCAGCTGCTGATGGCAGTCTGTGCATACACACACAGAGCCAAAGCCCCCCGGCTTGCACTAAAGGAAATATGAGCTCATAGATTTGAATGGAATCTGAAGCTTGAGGTGTGGACATAGTCTGAGGCCATGTTTAGGCTGCATGAGGGTGTGTGAGTGTGTGTGTATGTGTGTGCGTGTGTGTGTAATGGGGGGCAGGGGTATGTGTCCTGGAAATTGGATTAAAGGATCTGGGTAGACAACATTGTATGCTGTGCTGACTTCAATGAAAACATATATACAGTATTGGCTAAAGTCTGAATTATACTTCTGTGTCTGTGATTGTGTGAACATGTGTCAGCGTTGTGCGCAGACGTTTACATGGGTCTCTGTTGATGTACTTGGACATAATGTGAATGTGTGCACTAGGGGGCAGTGCTCAAACCTGCATGTTTTTGTACAGCTGATCCCAAAACTACTTCATACGATTTTGCGCTAGTTCTGGCAGGGCCAGTTTATAGGGAGCCTGGCCACTTTGTATTTCTCCCATTATACCGGAAAAGTGATTGCACAATGCTACAGGTCACCCCTGAGCGTTACATTAAAATGTGCAGATGTATGGTCTACATAGAGGATGTTTTAACTTATTTTGACTTCAAAATCAACCAAACTATAATTTATATGACTTAATTCACAGGAACTTAATTTAATTTTAAAAAACACTGCTCCTCAGAGTCACACAGCACATAGTCAGAGATGAGTAATTCAAGTCCAGAAAGTAAAAGTCCTTCCCAGTATTTTAATCCAACTGCCTGGACACATCTGCTCCTGAGCTTACTAGAGAAGCCTGGCAGTAATTAGCCCTGTTCAGGACTAATTAGTAGGTTACAGTGCACCGTGACAACATGGCGGTCGTTTTAAGGGGTTTGGGAAGGTGTATGTATGTGCATGTCTAAGAACATGGCAGGGTGTACAGCTGTCACTAGGGGGCAGTGTGGATCAGTTCCCCAGTTACTGTGCAGCACTGCCAGTCGGACTTACTAGTTTTCTATGCGAAGCAAAAATGAATGTCTACTGGAGTTTTAAGTGGGCACAGTTTATACTCGGGATGTACAATGATATCAGAATTATTTCAGTATCGGTGGTAATTACTTAAAAAAAATATGTCGGCATTGGACTGATAACTAGATATAACAAATATTTCAAACCAGTATTTAACCCCCTAACAGTCCAGGCTTATTACATACAAAGGTTTATTATTCAGTAGCTTCAGGGACTTCAGACGGCAGACGGGCTGAGCTGTTCTTCGGGTATAGAAGTGTGCAGTAAAACTTTGGGCTGCTGGTGGGCCCTGGCCATTTAAGGGGTTAATTGCTTAAAAAGTAAAGTAAGTCTTTGTTACATAGTTTCTAACATCATGTCATTTGTCCTGCCCTGTTACAGAATGACATCACACCTCTCCATGTGGCATCGAAAAGAGGAAACAGCAACATGGTCAAGCTGTTGCTTGAGCGAGGAGCTCGGATCGATGCCAAAACCAAGGTCAGAGCCATCCGCGGTTAAACCAACCAACCCGCTTCACTCTTTTTACCCACTATATTCATCCCTTAGGAAGTGAGTTCATGTTTTTAAGATTTTTGCACACTTCGAACCAAAAGAAAAGAACAGGGTAAGATGACAGTAAGTAAGTCATTTAGCCTGGCCGTTTATCTTATTAAAATATGGTCATTCATTTACAGTGTTAAGGTTGTTACTTAAAAAACAAATCCATTACAAATTACTAACTACTTTCATCGAACTGCAGTTGGATTACTGCCTGGAAAAAATAATCTCATAACTCTTTGCTTTACTATGTTAATCCAAATAAATCTCTACCAGCATACAAGGAGAGGAACAGATAATGTGTAAGAAATATATATTTCAAATGCATCACTTTGCCTTTTTAGAACTTTTTAGATGATACTGATTCAAACTTGAGGGAGTGAAGTTGAGAAACTGATGCTGAAATGGCTGAAAGGCAATATTAAACTTGTTCTGTGGGGTTTGGACCTGTAGCCTGATCGGCTAACTTAATGTTAGCTTAGCGAGCAGGCTACCAACCAAAACAGTGCCACACGCCACAGTGCATGTCTGATTCTGACTAACTGGTGCTCTGTTCAAACAAGTGTAGATGATAAAAACTAATGTATGAAAGAGAAAAAGTCAAGTGACTGCTGTTGGAGTGACAAAAAAGCCCAAATCAAACCTGCTCTGTGGTGCTTAGCATTTTGCTAAGCTAACAATAGCTTAGTTAGCAGGACAAACATGCCACACAGCACAACACAGGCTTGGTCACATTTTTTTTGCGTGAAAATATTTACATTAAACATTTTCAGTACAATAATAACAAACAACCCAACAGACAAACAGACATACACAAAGATACACAACTAAATAGAATAAATTCAACTAGACAAAGTCCTGTCCCAAACTTTTTTGACAAAGTCAACCGCCTCAGACCAAGCGACCACAGTAGCCACACAGCCTTTGCTCGATTTAATCTGGCAGTGGCCACTCCAGTACCAGGGCATCCATAAAATAGAGCAAGAAGGTAGATCTTAAGTGCACCCTTGCTTCTGCATGAAATTTCAAAATTGCTTTCTTCACTGCTATCAGAGACGCCATTACTATTTTCTTTTGGTGGGGTTTTAAATTCAGTTAAGTACTGAATCGTCTCAGAGCAGAAACAAGGCTGATCTGCTTCTAGAAGAGAAGAGAGCAGGGAAGCTGTTGTTTCCCATAGATGCTTCACTGGGGACACTGCCAGAAAACAGGAATAAATGTTCCAAGAGCATCTGAAGAGCATTTAGAGCAAAGTTTATCAGTGGAAAGTTTCGTTTGGAATGCCCGGTAAGGAGTTATATAAAATCTGTATGTAAATGTGTAGTGTATCATTGATGAGCCAAAGATTTTCATCCAAATGAAATCCTAATCCAGAAGGAAAAGAAATTTGACACACGATCATTAAATATCATCATCATTTTTAAAACACTGTATCACTGTTATACTGCCCAGCCCAGCACTGTTCATTTGGGGCTTAGCCATGGCCCCTTTAACCCTCGCTTTATTTCATGCCCCAGTAACGTCATTAAAAACATGCTTGCCCCTCCTTGTGGTGTCCAGAGCACTTACTCACTCGCAGTAATCATACGACACACTCTGCTCGACTCTGATGAATGACAACAATCTCATTACTTTAGGGCAACATGTGCTTGACATTACTGCTTAGAAATTACATGCAGCTGTTGTATGCATCTATTTTTCCAATGCAGTTTAGAGGACAATACGTGCTCATGTGGAATGGGCTCTGTTGTTGAGCTTGGCGCAGAAATGGCATGATGGGGCTGTGGGGAGTCAGAAGGAGGGTTTAGAAAGTTGTGAGGTTTTCTGCTTCCAGGCTGTGGGGTAGGGGGGGTGCTTTTTCTGTAATGTCTTTGAATCAACATGTGTGCTTGTATGTGTTTTCTCTCTCCAACCTGCAGGATGGTCTGACGCCTCTCCATTGTGGAGCCAGAAGTGGGCACGAACAGGTCGTGGAGATGCTGCTGGACCGTGGAGCTCCGATTCTGTCCAAGACCAAAGTACTGTCACATCAGCTTTAACCACACACAGATGTGGGCCTTAATGGTGATGAATACGCTGTGTGGTTCATCCTTTCATTTAGTTTTCCATTGCTTCACTTGTACTTTAACTTCCCTGGAATTAGAAAGGTGAAAAAAGTTGCCTAGTCACAGAAGGCTTGACATACTTTTTATAATGCAACATTTGTTGAGTGTCACAATGCAGCCTCCAATGCGGGCCAGAGCTTTTTAGAGATACTGCTGTAGGAAGACTTAACACACGGGAATTTCATTTGTTCTTTCTGTTTTACCTTTCACACCAAAAACTGTCCGAAATGTTTAAAGCCTCAGTCACTGTTTATCAGTCATTACTGACTGATGCTAACTAGGGATACACATTTCTTTACAGCCAGATTGGTTTTATTATTCTTTTTTAATGAAACACGAAGCTCACACTGTGTGGGCTAAATGAGCACATAAAACACTAGCACACTCCTAGTACTTTTTCTTAGCCAAAGTCATAACCATAATAACATTATTTGCTCTTAAATGAGCCAAACTGCAATTTAAAATTTGTGACAAATCACTTTGTATTTAAAAAACTTGAATTAAGTAAAAAGCTACATTGAAAATAAGAGGCAGCATTCAAATAAACCTCTGAAGCTGTATGGCATTCTGTAGTTGCCATCATGCCCATATTAGCAAGATGGACTTCTTTAAGGCATAAATGAATGGGGGTTTTTTGCAAATCGCAGCTGTCACACTCTATATGTTTTGTTCTGTGTACATTTTCCACTGAATGTCTCGAGCTCTTCTGAATCATGAGGTTGTTAAAGACCTCGTACGTCCGTGCTGAAAGTGAGCTATTATTCCTGTGCACTAAAATGATATTTCATAGAAGTAAGTGTACTGTTAAACTTCATCACTATTATATAATGACACCAGCTACTTCTGATGTACTCTGCTACTACCAATGCAACTTAAATACCACACTTGACAAAGCTTGCTGATTTGTTTGGGGTATTTTTGTGTACTTGCTCATCTTATGATGTCAGTTCAGTTCTCAGTAGTGTTAGCTCACATGTAGCAAGATTCACATTTCAATTCTTTAAGGAGCTCATAATTTAGAGGACCTAGTGACATTCAGTGAAAAAAATGTATTTAGGATTAATGTATCGAGTTTGGAACCATTTTTGAAAATCCCATTCATTTCAGACATGCAGATTTAACAAAACAGCAACAAGAATTTGCTCAGCATGAAAGCTGTGCGCTCATCCCATATTTCTCAGAAGTGTTTTTAAAAACATGATAAAGACTGTTTTATTCTCTTGGACAGAGCTGATGGTAACTCGCTTATTCGCATATACTTTTTGAAACATTCCATTTATTTGTTTGAATTGAATTCGACCCCAACCTGGCTTATGTGAGAAAGCCTGAGAGAAACAGCGCTAGCTTACTAAAGCTAACGTTCAAAGTTACTGCAGTTGAAAGTTGTATTGTTTAAAACAATTTCTTTTCAGTTATTGGGGTTAAGGTTGAGGTTAGGTTTAGGGTTAAGCTTAGAAACATATACATGACCCCTGTCCAGATAAGGTGTGAAAACAAACATTTGTGTATGTCCTGCAGAATGGTCTGTCTCCACTGCACATGGCCACGCAGGGAGACCACCTGAACTGTGTCCAGCTCCTGCTCCATCACGATGTGCCTGTGGACGACGTCACCAATGACTACCTGACTGCTTTGCATGTGGCTGCCCACTGCGGGCACTACAAGGTTGCCAAGGTCATTTTGGACAAGAAGGCTAACCCAAACGCCAAAGCACTGGTGAGTGGACTGTTGACAGGAGAAAAAACCCTCTGCATGGCAGCCCAGTGATGGCCCATAGAGTGAGTTAGCAGCTATAAATTGGATGCGATGGCACGCTAAAGAATCTTTCTCCATATTACAAATGAAGTCAAACAAGACGTTTCATATTCTGCACTCGAGCTACAAGGCATAGCTAACAAGCTAACAATAAATATATATATGTCACCAATTAGCATCAAGCAAATACGCATAATCAAAAAAATGAAAAATTGAAAATGTTTAAATAATCAAAAAGCTGTTCCACCAAATGTTCAATTGTTGAGGTATAGACAAAGCCATACCGAGTGGTTTGATGTTAAATCATTGTAGAAAAATTTACCAGCTTGGACTTCTTTACAGTGGTGGTGGTAGGAACCAGGGGTCGTAAGGTTTACAACACAAAAATTTTAGCCATTTTATTTACTATCCAGATAAACATTATCTGAGTTTTAATATGTAGCGTTGGTGATGGAAACATAGTGATAAATCAGTTTTGTTTAGGTATTATTTTGCTGTATAATGCCCTGCATGCTCCAATAGCCCATACTGTTGTTTGCTTTAATTTATATTTTTATTTATTTAATTTATATTACCTTAAGGACAGGCATTTTTCTTCTGTAGACAAAATATTTTAAAGATATTTAATTTTTTTTTTACTTTTTTAACTGTAATAAGATTTATTTTTTATTTTGTTTATTTTTTTTTTACAAACAACAACTATTGGCCATGCAATTTTAAAATGCTCATTAGATAACAAAAACACATTAAGACAGTTCAAGGTATACAGAGACCGGCTACTTCACTAAGTGCACCTTCTGGTATTTACACTCATTGTCCATTTTATCAGCTTTACTTACCATATAGGAGCACTTTTACTTTGTCGTTCAGTGATCAGGACCACCACAGAGTAGGTATTATTTGGGTGGGGGATCATAATAATTGATAGCTCCAGATAATTGTGGAACTACAAAGTGCACCTATATGGGAAGTGGAGCTGATAAAATGTAGGCATGTGTACTTAAAGAAGTGGCTGGTCAGTGTATTTGTGGGTCTTATTTTATTTTGTTGCCTAGACTAGTCATTAACGGTTGAACTTTTAAAGGTTAATATCGTTGCCGTTCACTTCTGTTAGTTTCTGGACCTTAATAAAAAAAGAAATTTGATGTAACCTGATCTTCTCAAGTCTTAGTTGAATATCCCTGCTGTAGAGGACATGTTAACTTAGAAAGTCAATGTAACGCGATTTGAGCAGCGGTGTTTAAACATTTACAACTGTTTGTATAAAATGTAACATGGTGCAGGGGCTTACTAACTTTCAAGGACAAACTTGTTACAGTAAGCATGCTTTGTTCCTCAACAGTGCCATGGAGATCTGTAAAACATGCACACACACACACACACACTTGGCTGAGGGCTGCGAGCATGCTGTCATGCTCTTTAGTAATTGGAACAAAATGGGCGTTTCGTTTATTGAGGAGAAAAAAAGGGAAGAAACTGAAAGGAAACTGTAGAAATAAGAGTTTGCCAAACCTCCCCAGCAGCAGAGGCCCAGCATTTTTCATTCGGCCTGCACACATGTTTATCTGGTGCTTTTGAGGGCTGGAAAAAAAAGAGGAAGCCGCAGCATTTTCCATACGGCGCACTGCTGGAGCAAGCGTGCGAGGCTTCTGACTGTATCTTATTCTTTTTAGAATGGTTTTACACCGCTCCACATCGCCTGCAAGAAGAACAGGATCAAAGTGATGGAGTT
>JAILXH010072648.1:0-10820 GCA_023558415.1 Piaractus mesopotamicus | reverse complement strand
CGGACTAGTACTCCATAAAAAAGTCATTCAGTGAAGAATGTGAAGAATCTGCGCTGTGGAACCGAGGGCCATATATCAGAGTGGACAAAAGCAGAGAAATAAGACAGAAATCAAGTTTCCAGAGAGCTCAGATACACATGGGGTTGTCTTCTGTCAGAATAAATGCTCCTTTTTTTGAAAAGACCAGTCCTCTTAACTTGAAGAGATCCTCTTTATGTGTAAAATTTTGTGATACTGTATATTACCGTAAATAGCCTATGTATGGTTTAGTGGGCTGAAGAATACTGATCTCTAATAGGCTAGTAAAACTGATTAATCTGGCTGGTCGTGAGTGGATTTATTTTGCTTGAGATCCAGCCCCTATAGAGGATGTGGACAGGATGGGGGAAGCTTCCTTCAGGACAAGCGAAGCTTTATTTTTGTCGCCAAAGGCAATTTTCCCTTCTTGGTCTGACAATAGGTTGAGAAAGTTAGGTCATTTCTTTCGGTAGTGGTCTTGATGTGATCTTTCGGGGGCCTTTTCAGTTGTGTTAACGTTTAAAACTTTGTTGATTGTTCCTGTTTCTCCAGTCTCCTGTTTTTCTTACCTCTATGCAGGGCCTTAGAGTAGATGTAATGCATTGATATCTGAAGGAACCATTTTTTAAATTTTAATTATTTTTTTTACATTTTTCATCAAAAAAAAAAGAACCTTTTAAATAGTGAGCTGGGGAAAAAGTAACCAAAAAGCCATCCATGTCAGTTTAACATTTAGTGTATTGTATTAAGTGGTGACCTCTGAATCACTTTGTTTAGATAAATACCTCAAAGGCCAAGTAACTCGTATTGCTGAACCTTGCGTTTTCAGTTCAGCAACATCAGATTACCTGAGATTTACTTTTTCATTGTTTAAGCTACCTTTAAAAGTCTCTCAGGGGTGGCCATGCAAAGTTCTTTATAGTCCTTCCTTTACTCCCTTTCGACCTTTGACATCATCTGTGTGTATGTATTTGCATGTATGTGTTTTAGTGCCCTATAAAACCTGCAGCTGGTTTCCCATACATGGATTAAAAGGGGGTTTCACCAGTTGTTCAAAGAATTCTGCATAAATCAGTGGTTAAGATGTAGACAAAGTCATTGAGAGTGGTTCGATGTGAAAGGGGGCACTGCAGAGAAACTTATGGTGGTGGGAACCAGGGTCGCAATGTGTACAACATAATTTTATTTACTGTCCAAAACTACGAGTGAACCTACATGTGTGTTGTGATTTTTTTCTATGTAATGTTGATAACGATAAAGTAGTGGGAAATGTAAAAAAAAAAAAAAAAAAAAGTTTTGTTTGGTGACTATGTTTTCCTTACAACACAAATCAGTGCAGTTCAATCAAATATATATATGTTTTTGACCAAAATCATATCTCAGAACTATCATAGAACAATATCTCAGGCATCAGGTAACATGTTCGCAACCATTTCATATAACAGCTTTCTGTCAGGAAGGTTTTAGAGACATTAAACTCTTTAGAGGTCTGGTTCCTATCCCCATTCCTGTGAACAAGTCTGACTCGGCAAGCTTCCCTAGAACAGAGCATTTCACATCAAACCACTCTGTATGACTTTGTTTACATCTCAACCATTTAATTATGCCGAAATGAAGAAAAATTATCCATTAAGTTTCATCTTTGGACTAAATTGTAATGCAGGGGGTGATTCACCACTGAAAATCCTTTTCAGTCCAGACTTAGATCTTATCTGGTCGGGGAAACTGGCCCCCCAGTTCCGCTACTCGTGATTTAAGCACAAATGCATATTTTTTGGGCAAATACACACATCTGAGTGTTCTAAAGATGTGTATGGTGCCCAGAATGTACCACTGCACTATAAGCGTATGAGACTCCTTGCCTTTTTTGTGAACACTGACTCAGTGTGTGTGGTATTGCAGCTCATTAGTAAGCTGGCGAGCGCAGACGTTGCCATTGTGAGTCCTGCTCATGCTGATCAGGATTGCCTGGTCCTCATCATGTCTGATTAAACTAATTAACTAATGTGGCTGGGCCTACAAGGGCTGAGACTGGGTTCAGTAACAGAACAGGACGGGAGAGTGGAAATGTTTCAGCTGGAGGCCCAGGACTGGGGCATTTCCCGCTTTACATAACTTCAGCTACCATACTGTGGCATAGTACCACATTGGTAACTGACCCTAAGGTTTGAAAATGTAAAATGCATTTGTCCGCCCTGTGCAAAAATGTGTAGTTGCAAAGGTTGAAGAAGCAAAACTCATATAACAATGTTTAACTACTCAATTATTACATAAGTACAAGTGCAAATGCTTTCAGAAATAACAGTAAAGCTGAATTTAGCTCTGAGATTGAGCTCTGTAACTGGGACTTGTGATTGCAGAGGCAGTGATTATGTGTGATTAGGTAACTCAACTGGACTATTCTTGAAAGGAAACTTTTGGCTCAGACCCCAGGCCAGCTCTATTAATCGTCTATGGAGGCACAGTGAGGCACAAACAGCCAGATTGTTCTGCATCACTAGCCACTACTGAGCCAGTTCAGTGCTCACTGTGTATCATATTGACACAGGCACAGCCTTGAACCTGACACTGATCATACTGCTTTCGTTTTACTGCATTCTTACACTCAAGCCAAGGCAGATATCAATGCATTACGAATAGATTTTTTTAAATATCTGTAACTTCTCGTGGTTAATTTTAGCAACTTAATTTAGCAACTTAATTTCAAACTTTAATTTTAAACCTTAACCTCAGTCCATCAAAAGATGTGTGCTGTCTTACAGAGGGTACATGAAAGCACGTCTGTGTGGTTTTGTAGAAGTATTGTATTTCATTGCATATATGTACGTATCACTGTCAACTGTTTACAGGTAGGGCTGGGTATCAAAATTCAGTACTTTTGAGGGACCAACAAAATTACTTTAGTACTACCGAGTTTCCAAAATCTGTCTTATTAGCCTTCATGAGTCAGTGAGCATGCTTATTCCAAAATATTGTTCTAGCAAATGTATGAATCTTCCCACAGTGGTATATCTGTATAATGAGAACTATAAGTGTATAAGTTTAATAGAATAATGGCAAATTAACAAAACACTCATACACGCTATCTAGGGGTGGGAATCTCTAGGCACTTCACGATTTGATTCGATTACGATTCAGAGGGCTGCGATGCGATTATAAAACGATTATCGTTTTTTTTTATACAGGATTTAAATTTTTTTCTTGACTTGGTACTTTTAAAGCAACGTATCTGTAATGATCCATAATGAATTTACTTCCAATATCTTTTATTAATAAAACAAATGGAAGTGATGTGGCAAGTGAACTGGAAGGCTCTGATTCAGTGCTCTGGTTTGAAGCACATGAGACGCTGCTGCCACTCATCTGCGATAAAATGCAGTTACGGTGACATAAGACTCTGTGGCAATAGATGTCCACGCAGCACATGTTCGGTTTTGGTGTTGTTGTAGAGAGTGGGGGGGTCGCTGTGTCAGTAAAATATCTTTGAGACGGGGCGCTGTATCTCGGCTCCAAAGTGTCCAACATAGCACGAAAGCCTTGGCTTTCAAGGACTGAGAATGGATGCAAATGCTTGGCAATAAAAGTTGCGATGCAGTTTGTAATTCCGAGTTGGGTGGAAGCTTTGACATCGCTTGCTCGATGGTCCTCTGGTTGGCAGCAAGTACAACCGGTAGGAAAACGGGTGGAAACATGTAATACGGTTTCTCATGTTTGTCGTTTCCAAAATATTTTAGTTTAGTGTGACACAACATGCATATAGTATGGCTTTTATCCAGGTCCCTTTTCCCGGCTAGCTAGTAGCGAATGAAAAGGCAAAGAGAGAGATTTAAGATGAACATTTGGAGACGAACGGACTTATTTGCATTTATAAGAACCGCGGTTGGTCTCCACGTTAAATCTGCAACGAGAGACTGTCAAACACTAAAAAGTTCCGAAGATGAAGTCGCTTCTCTTTCGAATTTTCTCGTTCCACCATTCGAACAAAAAGCTGGCGAATGAGAAGCGACTTCAGGCTCATAAAACAGTTGAATGTTGAGAGACATTTTACAAGAAACTGTTCTACTTTTGAAAACAAGTTTTCTGGCGGAGATGGGAGGAAAGTGGCTATAGCTAAAGCTTAAAGCAGAGCAAAGTAAGTCTTTTGTTTATATTTTTTAACCTAAACTACGACATCATCACATACTGAGACATATTGGACATAAAATGTGGCTCCCAAGGTGGTTTGATTTTTGTTGAAAGGACAAAATGGCTCTTCTTATTATTTGGGTTGTCGACTCCTGATCTAACCTGGCTTTTAATGCAGAGGGAGCCGGTCGGATTTTTCACTCATCCACTTATGTTTTTGTTATGTGCCGCCACAGACTGTCCGGGCGCTGCACTTCCGCACTTCCAAGTTCCACCTTTTGCGTTCCGTCAACATTACGTTATAAATTAAATATTTAGAAAAACGATCCCACCCCCACCTCTAACGCTCTCTTGGATCCTTTCACACAGGCTCTTCATGTCTACTCTCTTCTCTCATTAATCTATTTCGTTTTACTTATCTGTTTATTATTCATTTGATTTTGTTTTATTCTTATTTATTATAGTATCTCATTTTATTTTGAATATGTGTTAATAGTCTGTTTAGACTTGTCTGGTCTGTTTTAATATGTTACATGTCATAAATATGTGCACTCACCAAGACAAATTCCTCTTCTGTGGAACATACTCAGCGAAATAAAATTATTCTGATTCTGAAGATGTTACAAAACGTTTTGACAGGGGCATTGTGTTACGTCACCTTTTCTTTTAACAACAATTACTAATTTAATTCAGTTCAATGAAAGACGGATCTAGACTTGAGGCAGACATGTTGAAATAAGCATGGACGTCCCTGAAAAAGACATTGTCTAGAAGGCAACAAATCTTCCTCTAAAATATGTATATATCTTTTAGCATTAATGGTACCTTCACAAATGTGCAGGTTACTCATGCCGTGGGCACTAATACACCTGCGTACCACGACAGAAGCCCTGGCTTTTGAACTTTTCACTGCTAACTGTGTAGATGGTCCTTTTCCTCTTTGGCCCAGAGATTACAATATCCATTAGTTCCTGAAAGGTTGGCACGTGAGACCACAGTACATGTTTCCACTATGCATCAGCCTATTTCAGAGGAGCTTGAGTTGAGAGAAGTCAGTGGAATTTATGGATATTGTTAACATATGGCTTTTGCTGTGCATAATGCAGCTTTAACTTGCATTTGTGGGTGCAGCAACAATCGTTCTTTATTGACAATTTGTTAAAATATTCCCAAGTGCATGCGGTGGCATCCGTCACAGAGGCATGCTGGGTTTAATGCAGGCTTTTCGGCCGTGCACTTTACGCACAGAGATTTCTCCAAATTCCATGAATCTTTTGATATTATGAACTGTAGAGGATAAAATACCTAAAATGATTGCAGTTGCTCATTGAACGATAGTGTTGAGTAAGGAAAAAAAACTTGACACCAAACGTTTCAACAAAGTTTTTTTTTAATACAGAGCCTGCCTATTATTATTTTTCTAAAACTGTTCTTTAAACTGTTAGATTATGTGCTGATGCTTTTTTGACCCATGCTTGCTCATAAAAGGATTAGCCTTTCGATAATGCTTGCAAGCATGATTGCATTGCCTGTTTAAGGTGTGATTCATTTAAGTGTGCCTAGACTTGAATTTGCACATTTCACTGTCTTCCTAAATTGAATTTTTTGGAATGTGTTCAGTTTTGTCAAAATAATATTTTTACCATATTATAATTTCATATGGTAAAGTAAAACATTAAATATATTATTTTTAAACTCTTTTTATTTAATACAGGTCACATACAGTGATTTACAAATGATACAGGTCACATACAGTGATTTACAAATCACTGCTCTTTGTTTTTTGGGGGGTTTTGGAATTGGGTTTAGTCGTTGTAATCTTCTTAATACAGATCGCACAGTGGTCACATACCCTTGCCATTGCCTAGTATTTACCTTATGAATACATCCTTTTTAAAAGGCACAAAATGTTGTCTTCTAAGGCATTTAGTGTTGAGAATGACAGGCACAAGCTGATGGTGTGAAAACAGTAACTCAGGAATATGTCCTGTAATTACGCTCTTCAGCCTTCTGCATGAGAAGTTCCTCTCTCATGTTTATTCAGTTAGCATGATTAAATTATTCACATTCACTTCACACCACACACCTGGATCAGCGCTGCGTTTTTTAATTACAATCCACATTCAGGAGCAGATGTTTCTGGGCAGTGATGCTCTTTTTCAGGGTATAATTTAAACACAGGTAAAAAGTGACCGACAGTTGTTACAAAAGCGTGTTTCATAATAGCCCCAGATATATGCTAGCTCTTTATATAACCCTGTGTTTTTGGGAAAGAGAAACAGATTTGTTGTTTGATTAGATTGCTTGAGAATCTGGCTTGAGCTACCACCACCAGAAATTCAATTCATTGTCCCAGTTTTCTGAACGCCTCATTTAAGACTCTTGTTGGTGTGAGTTATTATTTGCTGTAAACCTCATCTGGTTTTGCCCACCTCGTGTCACAATGACAACCCAAGCATAGTAATTAAATCATGCTGATAAAAGGGCGTTTTGGCAGAAAATACAAAGAAAATCCCCAAGCCCCTGGTTGGCATGGCGACCATGACATCACTGCTCAATACATCAGTGGCTCGATTTGAGTGGCATGAAAGAGCACGGATTCCAGACAGGATTAGGTCTGCCGTTACCGGTCGCTGCGACTGCTAGGCAACCGTGAAGCTTGGAAAAAATTCCTATAACGTGATCAGGGTTCGAATAATGTTATGCATCGGCCTCATACGGGGATCTGCTTTTGCTCTTGGCGTCATGTATTGCTGTTTACCTCTTTAATTCTCACAGAACACATCTCTATTTTATATAATGGCTAATATCGAAAGGGCTGTACTCTTTAGGGAGAAGCAGCGCTCCACAGTCTTCTTTAATATGCAGTCACTCATGTAATTCAAATAAGACATTAAATCAATGATTCAGGGAGGATACACATGACTCATTAGATGAGACTGGAGGCGATCTGCCCCTGCAGGTCAATAATCACTTATACTTGCACCACCTGAGAACCAGTGGCACCGCCTCAGCTGCAGCTGCAGCTTTGTCTGGAAAGTTCAGGCCCTCCAGGCCTTACAGAGCTCCCACGTTTTTGTCCTTGGGAAAAAGCCTGCTTCACTGATTCCCGCTGCAGGGCCCGACGCTCGTGCCTCTTTTTTGTCAGTCTGATTATGTTGCGAGTTGTGTGTGATGTTCACCACTGTACACAGTCAGGGCACACAGCTTCCAAAGTGTTTGGCACAGGATTTCTGTTTAGTTTGGCACTGAAATGGTATGGCTGGTTTACAGATGAGATTTGTGATGTTGGAATGTTGGAATGTGTGGGGGCAGATAACTGTACTGCAAGTAGCATCCTTCTCTTGAGCTTAATTATAGAGAATAAGACCTGAGAGACATGTTTTCCTTAAAATCCACTTATAACATTTGTATGGGTTTATGTACTAAAAATGCTCATAATTCATTTTTATATGACCGTTTTCCAACCTCTCTTTAACCCTTATGGTTAAACAGGCTGTTGTCTGTTTTTGTTACTGTAATTTTGTATATAATATATAAACACTGTTAAATTTTCAAAACATACCGTTCATACTGTCCACATATGGAAACTATGCTGCAAGAAACAGCCTGTTTTGTGATCATTGTTTTTTTTTTGTGATGTCACGAGAACCAACTCTACATATATCCTATAACCTGTTCAATCTACAGCAGTTCAGCTCATATTGAAGTTCTAGGGAGTGGCAGCCAATTAGAACAGACTCATTTACATATATCAGTCATAAAGTCACAGTAACAAAAACCAGCCTGTTTAATTCTAAAGGATAAAGAGGGGTCGGAAGAAGGTCATTTCAAAATGTATTGTGACCATAAAAAAATACAAGAAAAAAAAATACAAGAAAATGTAGGATATAAGCCCTTTAGAAAAGTGAGGAATATTCAGTTTCACTTGGTCAGAGCCCATTATTCTTAAGGCTATAATACATATGGGGACGGGGGGGGTTAAAAATCTAACCTCACAACAATCTAATTTAACCATGATTCAATTGGATTTAATAACATAACACACTGTATAACAATTTACATTTACTTGTTTATTCTTAGCTAGAACAAATAGGTCCAGAAATACCCTTGAGCTAAGATGTGAAGTGTCAGTTCTGATATATAATCAGAATAATATAGAAATAAGACATTTCATTCAAGTGCAAATGCTTTTCAAGTAAATGGGTCTTCAGTCAGTGTTTATAGCGAGAGACTCTTGTTTGTACAGCCAGTGGAAGTTCCTTCCATCGCAGGAATGAGAAGAATCGTGGTGCTTGCCTTTCATGAGTTTTGAAGGATAGAGGGACTAGCCGAGGTGTACTTGAAGCATGGACCCAGAGGAAAATGTTTCTGATGGCTTAGAAGACCTAATGCTGATTCTCCTTAAAATTCCTTAGGAGAAATAGGATTAGACTAAAAGGAGACATAAGATGCAGAGTGTTTAGTTGCAGATAAAGATGAGTGTTAGTATCTTGGCTAATCTGAGCACAATGTATGACTTTGTTTCGAAATCTTGTGGGAATATTGAGCTCTTTTTCTCAGGAGAAATATCTGAGCAGCATTAGAGACTTAAATGAAAGTCTCCTTTGTCACTCCATCTGATCTCATTGTTGTCCAGGAGAAAGTGCAGATATATTAAGGAGAGCTCTTTTTGTGTATTTTTTTCTAATGGGAAGGATTCTGGATATGGATGGAGTTTTAACTGCTACCGTCAGGTTTGGAGGAGGTCCATTTCTGACAAGCATCAGAGTTGACTGGAGTACCTGTTTGTGCAGGATTGCCACATTGACAATACTGACAACATTGATTAATAAATAGCCCAAATAATTCACTGTAACAAATAAAATGAAGAAAATATGTATTACATTATATTATAATTGGTTATTATATTCCAAAATTAAAGCAGTTGAGTCACCACTTTCAGATTGATGTATAATGATGAATTACACCCCTAAAAATCTAACATGATCTATAGTGTAAAATGTAACATTACAATCAATAGGATAAAATATAACATCAAAATAGCAACCACTGTGAGATGAGTACAAGTGCATTTGTTCTTTGTTGTTTCAGATTCATGAACAACCGTGTCCCATCCAGCAAAAGATATCAGCCAACTGAGTACGAGCATGCAGCTAACTGTGCCACTCATGGAGTAAGTAGCCGGCGCCCTTATCATCTGCTTTGCACGTAGGTGGGTTTGCTGATGGTGGTGGTAGTGGAGGGAATTGCGCAGGCACAGAGAAAAGGTCATAGAGTTCAGGTCTGCCGATTAGTGGATATACTGAAGCCCTGAAGTGCTATCCATCAAATCTGCTGTGATCATCTGATTATAAAATACTCACATTACAGAATCTAGTAGAAATGTCTGATGATTAAGATACAAGTTCACTCTCAGGAACAGGACAGATTCAGTGTAGTCAAAGATTATTTCCTCTTGACTCTGCCGGAGCATTGTGAGTTGTTTTTATGGGCATGTTTCTGTGATCTTGGCGCAGTGCAGCCATTTGGAGAGCATCCTACTCTCTAATCCTCCCCGCACGTTACTGTCGCACATCTGGCATGGCTGGCGCACAGAGCTCACCGACCACACAGCAAATCCTCTCTGACCTCTTTTATCAACACGCCAAGCTTCTGAGTTTATGTATGACAAATGTTCACTTCTGTTGCTGGTGTTGTACTTAAGGGAAAGATTCAGATATGCTCTCTTCAGAAGTTTGAAATTTGGAATGAGGAAATGGTGCTTTGTTCGCCTTGCAGTGTAGACATCTGTAGACATTATGAATCAGATATTTAATTATCTTGTTTCAAATGTAGCCTAGTTATGTTCTGTCAAAACAAATAAGTGTACATCTAGACCCAAGAACCTATCGTCCTTTGTTGCTGTAGCTAATTTTCATTACAACATTCTGATGTAAAATTCAAAACAGTGTTATATTTGTAATCTTGAGTCATCCATGTGTATACTCTGCCAACTGTTTTCTAAATAAACTTCAAGAAATTTGAGTAAATGTATTAAAATTAAGTACTTCGAGCCTCCAGTAGCACTGTGAACGATGTGCTTTGCATCAATCATCATAGTGCAGAAATGTCCAGTATCTGCATTACTACAAAAGGCTCAGACACAGCGCATAGAGCAACTTCTTGCAAAAGACTCAAAGGAGCGTTCGCACGGACGTGCATATAGACAACCAGAACTGAACCGACAAAGTCATGATAGTTGTGGCCAGCTCAGCTTCGACATCAGACTGCAGCTTCCCGTAGCACAGAATTTGCACACTTCACACATTTACACGTTTAGCACTGAAATAATGCAGTGAATAGACAAAATTGCGAGGACTTGCAAATGCTGTACGGATTGGGCTGAATTTGAATTCTTGTGATCACAGTTGTTGAGAGTCCCATTTTCTCTATAGCTTTTAATACATTTTTGAATGCCAGGGTGCATTGTTTAGTAAATTTAAATTTCAGTACACTGTTTTGAACATTTCAATTTTTGATACTGTATTGAAATTGTTACACCTTTAAGGTGTAGTTTTACCAAATATGCTGATGGTAAATTTGCTAATAGTTGATTGACAAGTTTTTTATGCTACATGATGTCGCAAGTATTTATTTCATCTGATAAGTCAGAACAAATAAAGTAGTTCTACATT
>JAILXH010072643.1:5112-23998 GCA_023558415.1 Piaractus mesopotamicus | reverse complement strand
TGTGTGTGTGTTTATATAGGTGCTTTCTGGTGTGCATATTTGCATCTTTTGTAAACGTGTAAAATGCAGTGTGACATGTACCGGAAGCGTTCTCTGTTTTCCTGGCGACGCCATTTCGTGTTTCCATTCATTTCCTTTGGCGCTCGTGTTGGTTTACACGGTAAGAGCAGTTCGGGTTTTCGGATAACCAGCTTTAATTTTTGCACTGATGGGTTTGGGAAATCGCTCCTTAGACTAGGCAGGTGTGTACTGCGCATTCGCTGTCGTTTCCATGTCGCGTCCTGCGTTTGGTGGGTCTGTTTTGAACTGTTTTCGGCTAACGCGGCTAACTGCTGCACCGACTTCAGCTCCTTCACAAGCGGCTAATGAGGCCCGCAGGCCTTCAGATAACTTATCTAACGTCACACACGTTCACGAGTTTGTGTCCTCATTAAACCAAACCTCATGTACTCCGCCGCGCAACAATTACACTTTTAAACACGAGGAAAACTGTTGTCCCTAATCGACCTGGCGCTTTGCAGGATCGATGTGGCCCCAGTGGCTGGAAGTTAGTTGCTGAACTTCTTCAACATATTAACAAGCTAGCGGTGCAGATGCAACAGCTCGCCCGGTCAGCTGGTCACGTTAGTTAACCTATATTTCTAACCACAGAGCTGGGTAGTAGCTGTCTGAGTTACCTGTACTCAAGTGAAACTTTGTACTCTGGTGAGTGTTTTTAAATGATGACTTCACTTTACTTAAGTCATTGACATTTAGTCACTGGTTCCTATTTTAGTATTTAATTCTTGCGTTGGTGACAACTGGACCACTGCTTTGAAATTCAGCAGACTTTTGAGTTGCTGATAGTGACAGAGTTCCACTGCAGTTCTGTACTTTTTTTAGTGCCTAAATAGAGTTTTGACCTGTTATGTTTCTTCAAGTTTCCTCAATGTTGTTTTTTGGTTTTGTTACTTGAGTTTTCATCTCACTACCAAAGCAGTGATACTTTTACTTGAGTATGGGTTTAGACCACTCTATCCACCTGTATATATATATATATATAATCTATTGGTCGATGTTGGAACAAAATATATGTCTCCAAACTGGTAAATTTTGGTGAAGGGGGACAAGTTATGTGTTTTTAATGGAAGTAAAGATATTTTATTCCAGTTCATTTTGGACCAATTCTTTTGGTCCATGCCCCACAAAATGTTCACACAATGTAAAGGACTTAATTTTCATATTTTGTACAAAAATATGGAAAGACAAGGGTTAGTGCCAACAGCGACAATGTATAAACTTGGAAGTTAATTAACTAGTGTTAGTGGCAGTATTTTAAAGTGTAAATTTAAGGTTTATCTGAGTTTACGGACATTAATGTGCCAACTCTGTAGACCTTACTACCTTACTAGATGATTAGTGTCATAGACTAACTGGAAAGATGTGTTAGATAGGTAAATCCATATCGCTCAACGAGTCTTCTATAACGTGAATTTCGCAACTATACTCTCTACCCAGGAGCAAAAAATATCGGCGGTAAAGATGGTTAAGATCTTTGTTGGCAACCTTTCTTCAAGTACGACTAAGGAAGACCTGCACGATCTTTTCTTGCAATATGGCAAGATCAAGGAGTGTGACGTCCTGCGAAATTTTGGCTTTGTGCACATGGATGATAAAGAGGCAGCGGCAGAGGCTGTTCGTAAACTCCACCATCACGTGCTGAACGGGCAGGCCATTAATGTGGAGTTGAGTCGAGGAAAGCCCAAGGGAACTACCAAACTGCATGTAAGCAACATCACCAGTGGCTGCACAAATCAGGAGCTGCGAGCGAAGTTTGAAGAGTTTGGCCCTGTGGCTGAGTGTGACATTGTGAAGGATTATGCCTTCGTACACATGGAGCGAAGGGAAGATGCGATGGAGGCCATCAGCATGCTGGACAACTCTACCTTTCAAGGTGAACTCTCACAGACAACGAAGAAAGAAAGTGCTATCCAGAGTTTATAGTTTTTCTATTCAGTATTTCTAGTTTAAGTAATAATTGAATCTCCCTTTTACCTAAGGAGAAGCAGTAGATCCTAAACAGATATCGGGCCTTCTGTTTTTTTATGTTATTGGTACATTTATGTAGCATTTTGCGTACGTGAATGAAATTTCTGCAGTTTAATTCTGTGACAGAACATTCCACATCCGCAGTGCGTTTTGGCTGTCTTGCTTTTTTCATTCTCTTGAATGCGATGGCGTGAGCGAAAGGTTTTACACTGTCTTGCGTGTGTTCTCTTCCTCTCATAAGGCAAGGTGATAAACGTACAACTGTCCACCAGTCGCCTCCGCAAAGTGCCCGGCATGGGAGACATAACCGGCTGTTACGTCTGCGGAGAACCGGGTCACTGGTCCAAAGACTGCAGGCGTGGTCAGAACGGTAGCTATGGGGGCGGTCCAGGATTCCACGGTGGCAGGGGTTTCTCTGGAGGAGGCCCTGGTTATGGCAGGGCAGGCCCAGGAATGTTTCCTGCTAGGAGCTATCCAGCAGGAATACCTTCTGGCCCACCAGTGAGCCACCAGCCCAACTATGGGATTTCACGTGATTATGATGCTGATGCTCGAGATCGGTACCTCAGCAAGCCCGTGAGCGCCTACCCGGAGAGGTCACCCACATACGAGCGTGATCGCTACAGTGCCGTTGATTACTATGAGAAGTATCGTACTCGGCCCTTTGGCTCTAGCTATTTGGACGATAGACGGCTCTCCATTCCCCCTCCTCCCCCTCCCTCTTCTTCCTCTCTCTCAAGGATGCGGTTGGCTGCCTCCAGCCTTGACCCCTATGACCGCCGCCCTCTGCCGCCACCCCTGCCATCCGCAGCCTCATCGTACTACTCGCGGGACCGTAGCCCAATCAGAAGAGTCGGCACTGGCTCTGATGGCTACTCGTATGAGCGCTCGCGTCTTTCCCCGGTCTCAAGGAGCACCTCATATGCCGTGTCGCGGGCCAGAGACCCTTCCACCGAGCGGGCGCGATATGCGTACTAAGCCACACACATGCCAAGGTGAGCGATTTGGGGAACATAAATCTCAGCGTGGTTTTTATTTCTGATCCCCAGGGTGTGATCTGACACAGAGTGTGTTTTAGAGCAGAGAAATATAATGAATCGCATCAAATGCTCAGTGATGTAGGGGGAAAGTCTCTTCTCTCGGGTTAGGTGGATAAATCTGCACGGTGCTTTGAGAAAGGTCTCTTACATGTCTGATATCTGTTCTGTTGTGTTTTCAGGTGTGTTGAAACAGCTGGATTTTCCTTTGCGATCATTCCCTCCACCTTGCTTCGATCAAAACAAGGAAACAAAAACGTTTTTGAGATGCAGGACTGGATTTGAAAGATAAAAGCCTGAGAAGGCACATGGTTTCATTATCACTTATTAGCTCTCCGCTTATATATGTTTAACTTGATCAGTTGTTAACATTCTGTCTTCTCTTCATTACCCATGTTTATCAGAAAGTTTCTTACTGATTAGTTTTTTTTGGGGCATCAAGACATTGTTTGTGTAAGGATGCAAGATGTTAAGCAGGTTCATGTTGATTTTAAACCTTGCATGTTTGCCTTGTGGGTTGCAGAGTGCATATTGTCCTGCTTAAGATTTTGCGTTTCCGTGCATATTGAGAAGCACAGCCATTCAAGTGAGGTTTGCAGTTTACCATTCGTTTGCTTTAGCCCTCATGTAATCTATCACTCAGTTACTTTCAGTTTTTCTTCTGTCGTTTTTGGGGTCCTAATGTGCTGTTAATTTTATTTGTATTTTTGAATTATTTTAGTAAGCATTACATGTCTTGTGAGGACAATCTGCTTCAGTTTCTTGCTGTGGAAATATGTATTAGTGTAAGGCTATGTCTTGCAAGAGCTTTATGGAGAAAACAAAACCTAATATGAACATTCCTGTTACTTTTTTTTGCCCCCTCCCCTATCTAACTCTTTTCTCTCACTCTTACTTGCACAGTTTATTGATTTACATTGCATATCACAGAATACGCTCTTCTGACTTTTCTCACCTGCAAACAAGGTGTTTGTTCATCTATGGCTATAACGTGACTAAAGGTACATAGGACAAAGATAATAGAGCTAATCTGTTTTTTTCTCTCAGTTTAAGTGAGATTTTTCAAAGATACTGCAGGATTCTGGAGGCTTTGCACACATATTTGAGACTGGTTTAGCGTCAGTTAAACCCAAATTAGGATATAAAAGTCATACAAATGAAAGAGACGATAATTATTTTATCTGTGTGTGCACTGTGAGACTTTGTACACGACCTCTTCCCTATTGGTGGTATGAGGATATGGTAAGAACACGTCACTGCTTACTTGTTCTATAAAACAGTATTTCACCAAGGGTTTGCCTGACGTCATGCTAATGTCTGGGCAACGGAAGTGGATGTAAAGCTGTACATAAGCAATAGAAATGTGATGACCAACTATCACTCAGGGCTCAGTTCACCTTTAAGATTGCTGGTGTGGTGTAACTTCTTTATGGGTGCCTTGGTAAGGTCGGTGAAACTTTATAAATTTGATTTCCCTCAGAGGTAGTGTGTTTTATGAGATCTTTTTGTAATAAACCAAAATATTTTTGGGTGAAAATGTGTGGTGTTTCCTGTTGTTTTTCACATTCATGGCAAACTGTGCGCTGGGATGCAATGTCCATAGATATGGATATACCTTCTATAATCTCCATTTTAAAAAAAAACATTGCAAATTGCAATGGATCAGCTGCACATGAACCATATCCGTTAACCATATCCAGTGGCATGTGGGCCTAAAGCACTCCTCCAGCATTTAAGCTGTGGGGCAATGAACATGTGCTCTCAGGAGTGCTGGAGCTCCATCCTACACCTCTGAGATGAGTCAGGGCGGAGTTTGTGATCCAGAAATGGTCACCCAACATCAGTACCTGACCACTAAAGCTCGTTACTGAATGCAATCAAATTTTCACAACACTGAATGTTCCAGGTGCAGTAATCTAGTGTAAAGCCGGAAGAGTGGAGGCTGTAACTGCAGCAAAGGAAGGAGAAACCCCCGTTTATGGACATTAGTAGGCAGATCATGAATAATGCTTTTGCGTATCTATATAAGGGACTCGGGCTCAGACACTGTGGTCGTAGCTCCATGTTATTGTCTGTATAGTGAAGCTGAAAGGGGGTTGGGCCCTGTGGGCGCGTCTTTATGTTGGCCACGTTCGCCATTTCAGTCGAGACCGGCAACTTCTTCGTAACGGCTGCAAAGGTACGGTATTAAAGCGGCTTTATTTACAGAGATATCGAGCGCAGGCCTACTGGCTTTGCAGTGATTCGCTTTCTTAATCAGTTAGATCCAGTTTTCCAGTAGATATCGGCGATGTTCGGTAATATCTAATTCGTTTTACTGATGTCTTTGATTTACATTTGCTGTTGCCTTGCTAGCTGTAGCTTGATGTCAGTGTGGCTAAATAAGGCCGCTAAATCGTATTGCTAGTTGTTCAGACGGTATACAGTTAATATTTCATGCTATCTTAAGTGCTGGACTAAACGTTTCGTTTGTCCGTTTGCTGGCTCTGTGGCTGAGTCTGCTCTTTTCGCCCGGCACTCCGCTCTTCAGCGCAGCGTGCTGCTCTATTGTCCTCGCCGTGAGTAGGCCCAGCACCAAAGATGCCTCTCTGCCGTTATTTTCATTTATAATTTTTTGGGTTGAATTAGAAATATATGTGAACCTAACTAGATTCATGTAGCGCGTGTTACTGAGATTTCGTCCAATGCATTTTTAATTGTTTAACTTCACGTTATGTAACTCCAAGCGCGGAGCAGTAACGTTACGTTAGGAGTACTTATACACGTGACGATGGTTAAAGGAGTGTTTCACCAAGTATTCAAAATTACAGTTTTCCCCTTATCTCAATTGTAGACACGTTTGACATGTTTGGTGTCCAAATTTAGCCTGTTTAGTTTTGCACTAGAGCCAAGAGGCTTATATAGCTAAAAAGTAGTGGAGATCTGTGTGACAAAAACTTCCATTATTTCTAACTGCATTTGGGGTAAAAGAAATATTGTGAACCATTCCTTTAACCACCATTGCTCATGTCAACTGTTCCACTGTGCCACTGTTTTTAAAACCCCACATCTGTGTGTTTTGTCTTTTTGTAGGGTATCTACACCCCACGCCTGTGTTTGTCTTTTGGTTGGGTATCTATACCCCACGTCTGTGTGTTTTGTCTTTTTGTAGGATGTCTAAACGTAATGTCTGGTTTTTTTATTTATTTATTTATTTTTTTTATAGGGTATCTGAGAGTGAGAATCAAGGGCCAGAATGGTTAAAATATTCGTCGGGAACCTTTCCCCAAACACAACAACAGAGGAGCTTCGCTCTCTGTTCTCTCAGTATGGTAAAATATCAGAATGTGATATTGTGAAGAACTTCGGCTTCGTCCACATGGATGACAAAGCTGAGGCTGAGGAAGCCATTCGAAACCTTCACCACTACATGCTCAACGGCCTCGCCATGAATGTGGAAATGAGCCGAGGAAAACCGAAAGCCTCCACTAAGCTTCATGTGGGAAACATCAGTAGTAGTTGTACCAACCAGGAGCTGCGGGCCAAGTTTGAGGAGTATGGCCCTGTGGTTGAGTGCGACATTGTGAAGGACTATGCCTTTGTACACATGGAGCGGGTGGAGGATGCTATGGAGGCCATCAGTGGGCTGGACAACACAGCCTTTCAAGGTGAACAGGCATGCAGAGCTAGAGCATCTGTTTGCAGAAAATCCAAATATGTATTTATATATAAAGTTGAAAGTAATTTTAACTTTGCCATTCTTTTAGCAAATATGATCTGTAAAGCATGTGGGTAAGTAAAACTGGTAAGCAAAATTATCTTGCCTATCTTGTTCACCAGTGTAATCTATATACCTGGTACCTGATCTATTTGATTAGCTGTAATCAGCTCAGTGGAATGTTGCCTACCCAGTTTTTAAAAGTGATAAGCAACAAGCTCAAACATTATCATCTTGACCTAAAATCCTTTAGATTGTTCAAAGTTGTATGCTTCACAGTAATCTTAAATGAGGTATTTTGTAAGCACGTCCTTTAGCATTTTGGCTTTGTACCTTTAATTGCTCTAGAAATTTTGGTAAAATGTCCTTGAAAAGTTGGACCGTCTCTAATGCTCACATCTCAATTTGTGTAGTCCATAAATCTCAAATCTTACTTTATGCTTAAATGGAGCATACAAACCTTTAACTTTCGACTGTCTATGTAACACTTTTAAAGAAGTATCGTGGCAAATTGTCTTGCGTCTTTCTTTTTCCCCAAGGGAAACTGATCAGCGTGAAGCTTTCGACTAGCCGCCTGCGTACTGCGCCGGGAATGGGAGAGAGGACGGGTTGTTATCGGTGCGGGCAGGAAGGCCACTGGTCCAAAGAGTGCCCGCTGGACCAGAATGGCTCCTACCGAGAGGGCCCGGGGTCGGAAGGATACGGTCCCCCCAGGTTCGGTGGGGGTGGTGGTCGCGGCGGTCGCGGTTTCCATCGTGGTGGCTTCAATGGCGAGCCGGGCTACGGTGCCAACTATGCGCCCGCGCACGGCTTCTCTCGGGGAGCCGCTTACCCCAGTGCCACTGGGTTCGGAAGGGGCACGGGCTATGACGGCGCAGTGAGTTACGGTGTCCCGCCGGGCTACGGCGTTGGTGCGGTATATGGCAGTGAGGCGGCGTACGGCAGCAGTGGCGCGAGCTATGGCAGCGCGGTGCCCGGGTACCCCATGCGGCGAGCGCCCTATGACGAAAGGGATCCGTACGGGGTGGTGGACTACTATGAAAAGTATCGGGCGCGTCCGTATGGAGCCGGTTATTTCGAAGACAGACGCGCCGTCCCTCTTCCTGCCCCTCCTCCCCCTACGTCCTCGACCATCGCGAGAGACCGCCTGTCCTCCTCTAACCTCGACCCATATGAGCGACGTCCCATCCCCCCTCCACCGGCTCCCGTGTCTTCATACTATACCCGCGATCGGAGCCCGATCCGACGAATCCCTGTAGAGGGGGAAGGATATTCGTACGATCGGTCGCGCATCTCCCCAGTCTCTTCGCTCAACCGGAGTTCTGCGTACGACATGCCGCGGGACCCTTACGGCGACCGGGCGCGTTATGCGTTCTAACCTAACATTTGTCCACAGTTAGTAAAGGTCCACACACAGACTGTGTCGTACAGTTTCTCTAAAGTTTAGTGATGTTTCTGGACTTTCAGGTGTGCGTAGCTTTTTGTATGAAATGAAAACCATACTAACAAGTGAAATAATCTGTGGACGAGATTGATTTTAGTAGTTTGGCTTATACACGCAAAATAGAAATGATGGCAGAAAAACCCCAATAGTTCTTTAAAGATTAATTCGTTGTGTTTTGGAGTGATGCAGAGTGGCACCAAGCATACATCAGAAGGCTTTCAAAATCCTAGCCCTTTACCTGTTCTGTAAAAATAGAAAATGGTTGTGGAGATGGGATCTTCAGTCTGGCTATCCTTTAAAGAGAGCTGTGTAATTGTGAACTAGATAGGATTTCGTAAAAATATTGCTTTTTTTTCCTCGGTAAAGACAACCGATTGCTAGTTTCCTTTATGGACATGTTTGTACTCCTGTGATGCTAAAAGACCTAGGCTAATGTTGTAGAAGTCTTATGAATGGCTGTTGGTGACAGTTTCATCACTGTCTTGAAAATCTGCTATAAAATCTAGTCTTTTAGAATATGCTTGGAATGTCCGGGACCCGGAGTTGAGTCTGAGTGATCCTACAGCTCTTGCACATTTTGTACATGTGAGCCTTTTGGTGGCTCACATGTACAAAACTATACAGTTAATGCTTCTCTCCAAATGCATGTACCCTACGTCACTGCTTGAACGGCTTTTTGAAAATATGCGGTGGCAGCATGAAGTCTCGAAGAAATTTGTGCTTGCCTTTGCTCTCTCAGATGGTGCTAGATAATAGGGGAGATTTCAGACAGCAGTTGGTAATTTGCAGTGACTGACATTGGGGAGATAGGTAAAAGCTCCAGAAAAGAAAAGAAAAACCCGTGTTGTGATGATGGTCTGCTTTCTTTACAGATGTTCCTCAATCACACCTCCACAGACGTAGTTATTCAGTCATTGCAATGAATAAATTCTGTCTGGATTGTGAAGTTGCAAATGATGCAAAAAAAATTTTTTTTATGTGTTTGTCGCTTACTTAGTGTTGAATTAAGCAACTTTAAGCTTCTTTTAGTTATCATCACAAAAGTATTTAATTTCATTTAAACTTCATAATTTACTTATACATGATGCAGTGCACATGTTGGCATTAGCATCTGAAGAGAGTTTAATTTTTACTGAATCTTTCACAGGTGGAATTTTTTATAAACTTTATAGGATGGTCCAGCGTTTTTTCTTAAAATGAATTGTTCCAGTTTACACAACGTTTTACTTTTTTATTAAATGCATGCTCCTAAAGTTCAAAATGGTCTTGTACAACATAAAACTGTTCTACAGCATCATGTCTTTGGTTTACAGTGTGAATTATTGAGTATTTTAATGTGTTAATTGAAATATTTTAATCAATTCATAATTTACCTCTAAAGCTCATAGCTAGTACTGGCTGAGACGTGATTTAGGACATTTTCAGAAGGATTGTGTAGACGAACAGAAACGCAACACTGCCTGCAACATTCAAATGAACATGCAACAGTAAAGTAGTCCCAGGTGAGTTACGGTATTTCATAATTTGCTTTTTTACTTTTTTTCTGTTTAATAAAATTGCCTCCCTGCATTAGAAGTATGCTCAGAGTTTTTAAAAGCCATTTGTACGCATTTTACTTTAGACGCATGCATTTCATTAAAAGAATCACCTTAAAATTAAAACCTTAAATCAAAATTAGAACAACTCCAAAATCCAGTTGGTTATATAAAATCAGTGTAAAGGCAAATAAATTGTACCAGTGAATATCAGCTATGATCTAGAAACTGGAGTAGTCCTAAATAGCCCAGTGATGTGTGATCAGATGTGTGTGATTATTTCTGCATGTGGAACTTAAATACACACTGTAACAAACAAACAAAGGAATTGAGTTGTTTGCAGGGAGTGCATGTACACTGCTAGCCATCAGGGTGCAGCGTATACACCATTGCTTAAGATAGTGTGTCTTTGAGAAGATCTATCCACCTTTCAGTTTCCTCTTATTTACAGCATTTCTTCTGTCAGTTCACAGCCGACAATCTGGAAAAATGTTTTGGGTTTAATAACTTAAGGTACAAAATATTATGAAGAAGTAAGCAGTTAAATTCATGTATAGTTTTTCCAGATGTTCAGTTTCTACAGTAATAAAATTCAGGTTCTGAGGGGGCTGTTTGAGGGATCGTGACGAAAGCTGGAATCCAACAACTGGCACTGATCACTGTGCAAGATGGCTTGTATTTCATCGTGGTGTTCTACAGCTCCTGTTCGACTTTATGTAAAATCTCATTGTTACAAAGAATAATGTGATATTTTACCGAAGTGAACTGCTTTGTATTAAAATTACCATGTGGCAAAAGTAGTAGGCCTGACTCTGCAGTTTCAGCTGAAGCAGTGTTATGAATATTTAGTGACAAATTGTATTTCATTAATGTCCTCAATAAAACTACTGTATTTACATGTGTTCTTGTGCTTGATTGTGTCATGTTTCATATTTAAACCTTTAATTAACTATTTTTAAATGTTTATAGAATGGCAATGAGAGAATTCACCAAATATGCACTTATATGCAAGTAGCTAATCCACATAACCCACTGTATGCCTTTTATAAAAGTATTATGTTAATATGTATTTTTAATGCCTATTTGAAATATATATTTCAGTGTTTTAATATCTGTGACTAGTTCACAAGTAAGCCATATAAGTGTTTGCTTTTGTATATTACGGTTTTCTTTCTAAATTAACTGAAACTGTAGTTGCAAAACCTATTTATATAGTAAAGGAGGTGCATTTGTATGTGTCCATCACATGAAATATCTGGTTTAGTGGCTGTGTCCCAATAGCTGCAAAACACTTTCTTTCCTATCTGTGTTCCTTGATTTTGCCTAATTTGTAGCCTCGATTTTAAGGCCTCGTTAAATGTATTGGCAGACCTGACTAGCATGTGGAGGACATGGATACCAGATCAAGCAAATCTAGGAACACAAACGAGAAAGTTTCATTCAGCTATTCGGGCGCAGCCAGTCTCTTCGCTGCGCTCAGTCTAGGAGGAGCCTCCTTGCAGTCTAAAGGTTACTGAGCGCGGAGACGTCCAATCACAGATCAATAAACCCTCAAGGCGGGACTAATGAACGCCTTTTGTGTCCAATGACAGTTGAGAACGCTATGATTGACGCAAATTCTGACCAATTAGAGCACTCGTTGGGTGACGCCGAACCTCCTTTGTCCGCCTCAACGGACGCCATCTTGACCGACTGTATCGGGTGACTGAGAGAGGTTGGGCAGTTTACTCACCGACGTGCTCGGACTATTTTTCATTAAATAAAGAAGTTATTAGGAGGACTTGTAAGTGAAACATACTAGACAACTGAAGAGAGTTAGATAAAAATTCGAAAATGGCAACGGGAGCAAACGCAACCCCGCTGGGGAAGCTGCACCCGAGCATTGGCGCTAAACGGGGCTTCGACGCGGGTCCCGGCCCTGGGCTAACGACTCCGCCGGGGCCTCCGGTCTCATTCCCGCTGCAGAACTTCCAGCAGCCGCAGATGCCGAACGTGTCTTTCCCTCAGTTTTCTGGAATGCCCGGGTCTTCATTTGCAAATCCAGCTGTAGCCGGCTTGCCGTCTCAAGGCGGAGGTAAAGTATAACCGTGTGTGACTGTGGTGCTGCTAACCTATATGATCGGTTAGCTTTTAGCTAATACGGGCTAAAAACGAGAGAAGACTCCAGAATCTTCTGAGACTGGAGCAGCTGTGCGCACGGAGAGGAGTTAGTCGGGCGCTTTTCAAACTCTAACACAACTAGCGTTAGGTCGACTAAAAAGCTAATTATCAGTCTCTCTTATAACGTTAACTGAACGAGGTGGGTAAGACTCTGGGGCCTGTTAGGACCGCGTTTAAGCACAACTGCTCTTCCTAAGGCATAAGCTAGCTAGGTTAACTAGCTACGAAGTTGAGGTCAGCTTCTTGTTCGAATTTTCCCGTTCCGCCTTAAATAGTGCAGGAGTTACATTCTGAATGGATCTGCTGCACCATTTAAGGTGGAATGGAAAATTTGAATAGGAAGCCGACTTCAGCCTCGTCCAAAGCATGGGTAGAAGCGTGTACCGTGCTGCAGGCCCACGTTGCTCGTCTGGTCGTTACCATGTTAGTGAAGGCCACTACGAGTCATATTGAAGAGCCGGTTCTTTTGAATCGAGTTAGCTTTAAAATAGCCTTTTTGGTTCGTTTCCCCGCTGTAAGTACATGCGTTTAAAGGTTTTGTGCTCGTTACTCTACGCCAGTTAGCTTGGCTGCCGTGAGTGCGAGCTAACGTTAGTTTTGTGAATGCTGTAACGTAAAATTACCATTAAATTAAATAACAAGTGTTATATGTGGGGTGAATTTAAGCAGAAGCCTGTATCTTACGAATGATATTAAGCCTGTTTACATTTAGATTTATACTTTCTTTAGAGATGGCGGATGTATCGCAGTAGTACAACTTAAGGAGGCGCCCCAGTACGTTTTGGATACCAGAGGGCGGTCATTAGCGGAGGGTGATGTTCCAAGAAACCCGAACATTTTACTGAGAATGATCTTAGCCACATATGGCATGGTAGGTTAAAATTATTGGCTCTAACCGAAACGTCTTAAAACTCCCAGTCTTTAAACGGAGCCAGCTCCTATCGCTCACGCTGCTGTCGAGGATTTTTTTTCAGACAGAGCCAGTCATAATGAGCGGACTGCCCATCATTGTTAAATCTGCTCTGAGGATCAGTGTTTGGTTGATGTTTTCCCCTCTCGTCACTATACCTGATTTGTGTCTGAAGAGAGTAAACTTCTCCAAAGTAACACAAGCCATTCATCGTGATTGCGGCCACAATATAACACCTTTATCATTTTCATATCATACCTTTTTTTTTTTTTTCATGGTATGAAAACCAAGTAAAAAATGTCTCGGTTCCACGGTATTAAGCGACCGTTTAAAACCACAAGTTGGAGAACAGTGTTTCCCAAACATAGGTTGTACTTGGGTGGGCCACCCCAAAGTATGTTGACGACCACTGAAACATTGTCTCGTTTTTACCGATATCCAGTTTCCATTTTGTTCCATTTTATATTTTTATGAATAAGCAGTGACAGTGTCTTTTATGCATAGCATCACTTCTTCACTGTGGTCATTTCCATGACCTAAACTTTGACTTCAGCCATGTCCATGGGATGTTTCACATCTAAACACAACAAGCTGTTTATCTTTCACTTATTTGATGCACTATTTGAATACCTGAGGAAGTACACAAATGCTATGATGAGTTTGGATAGCTGTATACTGAAATTAACCCATAACCTCTCACACCCCCACTTGCACATGAATACAGTTTAACAGACTTTTTAAAATTTGTGTTGAGCAGTTCAGGTGCTCTAGTGCAAGGGGTCTGGAGATCTGCCACCTTGAAGATTTTAAATCCAACACACCTGGCAATATTATTCAGATGCCTCTGAAGGCCTTCCTTACCCGGATCAGGTGTGATAGACTATAGTTGGAGCTAAACTATGCAGGGTTGTAGATTTTCTGGACCAGGATTGGGCACCCCTGCTCTAGTATTAGTCGAAGGTCAGGGGCTCACGGCACAAAACAGTTCAGAACCACTGGTTTAAGAAACTTGCAATAAAAAGTAGACAGAAGTGCGTTTTTATCTGCATTTTGAAAAAGCCAGCAGTGTGGTAACTATCTGACCATACTCTGTAAGAAGCCTGCTGCCTGTTTTTACACTGCTCTTTGTGTTGCTGAAGATCATCTTTTGAAGATTTATAAATCTACACACATGCATGCTGTGCTGCTGGTCACTGATACCCCAACAATAATCTCTGATAGATGGTGGTCAGAAGAAAAGGAAAAAGAGCCGCTGGAGCAGTGAGACTCCTGATCAGAAGACCATTATCCCGGGCATGCCCACAGTCATCCCCCCAGGGCTCAGCCGTGAACAGGAGAGAGCCTATATAGGTAATTGAGTCCCATATTCTCTTTTGAGTGTTTAAGGTTGGTGCATACTTTGCAAAAGGGTTTATTCTCCCCTCCACATCCCAACAGCTCCCTTTTTGTTTCTTTTCAGTCCAAGTTATCTGCCCATTGCTTCATAACAATTTGCACATCATACAGAGGACGTGGTTGCCAGAACTTCCCTAGTTGAAATTATTTGCTGGGTTGCTCAGACATTACTGAACATGCATGCCGAAATGCTGCCGACAAAATGAGATGCGGTTCAGATATGCCGATTTGCAGTGAAGTTCCTTAATGTCTGATTACACTCACAATGCTTGAAACACTAATACAAGGTGCCTAATTTCAGGTATCTTTTTAATTAAAACACAAATATTTATTAGGGGTGTATTGCATGAAAGGTGCAGTGTTAGGCACTGGTTCTCATAGTTGTGAATCGTTTGCGTTCTTGTCAAAGCTTGTGTTCCATCAGACATCTATAATCAAATACCCACAGTCTCTCTCTGATGTTGCTGCTTGTTGTGAATTGTCTTCTGGCTGCAGGATCTCATCACTGCTCATGTTAACCATGAAAATGTCTTAACCAATCAGATTGGGCAAAGAGTAGGCAATGCAGGCCTAACATGAATTGCAGTCATCTTCATCACCAGTGTTTGAATGTGCTGTGTAACAAGATCAGTGTCCTCATTCCTGTCGGGTGCTTGCTCTGAAGTGGCATGTGGTTTAGTTGTATTCAAAACCTCATGTGACTAAATGCATCTTGTACACTGGTGCTTTAAATCCTCAGTCACTTAATAAACATTTCTTCAACTAGAGGCCACTTGATTAGATTTGATACATGGGTGCAGTGTTGTAAAGTCTTTTAATCCACAGAAAACAAATAATGTACCCAAACGCAAGTGGTCTAATGATTATTCCAGATGCAAGTGTTATTCATATTTTGCAATTTAAGGTTATTTAAATATTGTGATATATATACATAATATAGGGTGGGTTGATGCCATGTAACACACAGGTTTGATTCAAAGCAAGAAAAATACTAGGGGAGCACAGTGATAGGAGTTTCCATACTGGTGCATCCCTAAAGTATATTTTTTTTAACCTGATTTATAATATATTCTTATTTGAACTGCCCGTTACTGTTAGTGCTCAGCTCTGCTGGTAAGTCACCACTCAAGTGGCCTGTCAATAACAGAATAAGTTATTGACAAGTGTTGAAGTTTGTTGTTAAGAATTGATTCTCCCCCGATGTCCACTTGTGGCACTGACCTACGTTTTGATCTCTTCACATTTGTCACTTTTTGCATCTTTCTTGCTCGTTCTTCACAGAAAACACTGTTTATGGAACATAAGCGTGTTCCTTTAAGACTGTCAGGCCTGTAGGTTAGCACATGCAGTCTGTCAGTCATCCTCAGTTTCCATTAATGACATCACCAATGTTTGCATTACGTAGCCCAAGTGTTATCCTCAGCCTAACTTTTTTCCTGTGCTTCCTTCTTAGTGAAGATGCAAATCTGGTGCATACACAAATAAACTGGCATGCTTTATGTGACTCCCCCAGTTCAAAGTGTCGTGGCCCAGGTCAATGAGCTTTAGGAATGATGTCTTTTTAAATCTAATTTTTAATAAATGTTTTTACTCTGGCAGGTTTCCTTTTGTGACACCACTTTGACACCGATATTGCTAATTCAGTAATAACATCCAATAACATTTGCCAACACAGATTTATGTATTTGAAAAACATTTCTATTCCAGTATTTTTGATAAGATCAGATTTTCTGGATTGGTGGCATTCATTGGAAGCCTGCCTCGGTGAACGACTGTTCACTGTTTTGTGAAATTCCTCTGAAATTAATTGTTTATTTGAAACCCTTCCCACATTTCTAATTTCTTTTTAATTCTATATAATATTTGGAATACTTTTATAGGATATCTAAACGATATGCTTTCCACGAGCATGAAAAATGTTATTTGTAGTACGAATTCATATGTGTGTGTATATATACATATTTATTTTTTAGAAATTAGGAAGGGGTTCAGAATATTTTTATAGCATTGAAGGTCTTAAATCTTGACCTTGATTCTTGACCTCTCATTCATTGTTAATCATGTTTCATTTTTAACCTTAATGAGTGCGCCACTGAAGTGTTTTGCACTCTTTGTTTCAAGGTATTTTTTGCTGCTAACCACATTTTTCTCCATCCTTGTTTTTTTCTTTTCTTTTTTTTCTTTCCTAACCTGATTTCTTCCAGTCCAACTGCAGATCGAAGACCTGACTCGTAAACTGCGTACAGGAGACCTGGGAATCCCTGTTAATCCTGAGGACAGGTCGGAATAACCATTTAAACCCAACAACAGTAACACTTTCTTTACCTCTTCATCAATTATGAAGTCAAATTTAAAATAATGTTTTATATACAATATAGTAAAATATTTATGTAGAAGATAAGTCAGTTAGTTGTTCTTAGAAACGAAGGTGTGTAGATTTCAGCCCAGTATGGTAATTGTATGATGACTACATTAGAGAGTATCATATTTGTGTCTCCATTTTTTTTTATCTTCAGTTTTAAATTAAGAATATTATGCCATCTTTATACTGGCGATTTTGTTTTGGAGTTTCTGTCACAAGAAATTTTTGGTCTTGTTTTTCAATTCATGTTTCTTTTGAAGGCAAGTCAGACATTTTATCTGGAGAGGCAAAGGCATGACCAGACTGGGGCTCTTAAAGGAGAATTCCACCCAAAAATAATTTGTTTGTTTGACAGTGATATGCTCAGACAAAAGACCAGAATGGATCTATGCTTTCCAGTATATAGAATGCTGGCTCCAGGTTTTTGAATCGCCATACTTGTTAAAATGAAAATGTTTGTTTTTGTGTCAAAACCAGGAGCTGTGTTACAGAAACTTCCTACCTTTTTGTCTTGAGTTAACATCAGACAGGTCAAGATGAGATTTTTCACATATTCGTATAATAGAAGCAACTAGCAACCGGCCATACGCGAACAGCTGAAACGTAAACACACAGTAATCAAGTTAGTTAGCCAGACAGCTAGCTGCAGTTACTGATGTAAAAAGGTCAAGCAAAACTAAAGTGAGAAACTTGAAGTTAAGAATATTGTGACAAAGCTATGCGTTTATCAGAGCGTCGCCACTCTCCAGTTTGTTTACCAAACGCTTTAGCGGAGTGCGCTAACGTTATTTCTCCTAATAACCAGCAACACAATCAGCTCTGTCTCCTCATTATTCACCATCACTGTAATATTTTATCTGACTAGTTTTCATCAACATTAACACATGGGGGTGATGAGGGGACGGTGGAGATCGTGTCTGCAGCGTCTGGGATTTTAAAACGCTGTTCAAAAAAAAAAATGCTGCTTTACCTTTGGTTTTCAATGCAAATGAATGTAGCATCATTATCGCTAATTATAATGAAGCATTCAGTCCCAACTAAAGTTGTCATGGCGATTAAACAGAAGGTTTCAGAGTTAAGAAGTTTTGGTAATACGGCCTCAGTTCTCTATCTTGGAAAGCATGTTACTTCTGCTGTCATATGAGAAAAAAGGCAAAGACGACAAATGAACATGAGGTATTTGGTTGTAATTCACCTTTAAACTGAGCTATTAGTATTAAAGTAAAGGAAGCATTTTAGGCTATCTATACTGCCATCGCAAGATAGATCAACCACTTTTCATGTTATGCTATATTATCTCTGCTCCTTTTAGTTTTTGTTATTGATGCGTTCTGCTGTATCAGTAAATGAAAAGGTTGAGGCTGGTAGTGAGTGGTACCAGTTCTTCCTCAAGTATGAATCATCATAACGGTTTGGCTAAGATTCCGCGGATAACATGATGTACAAACAGTACCACCTACGTTCCCTCTGGTACCCTCTGTTTCTTCTAGTGCCTGACTCGGTCAGCTGCATCAGAAGACATTTTTGTCTTCTTGGAGCTTTGTCTGCGAAACAAGCTGTGGACCAGCTGGTCCTGAAGTGTGAATTCCAAAATCCACTGCCTGAAGATGAAGCTGAAATTTGCTTCTTTGTCAGTTTTCCTGCTCCACCTTAAAGCGGTAGAGATACCAGAATGTAACCGTCCTCGTTTTGAGGTGGAACGGAAAATTCTAATATAGCTTAAGAAACTTGTAGAAATTCACATTTTAAAACATTTAGCAGCATGTCTTTGCTGACCTCACAGAGTTAGTAGTAGAAAGCAATATTGACGGGTAGTAAAGCGACATTGCAAAATAATGAGCCATTCTTACTTAATCATCTGTTTTACTTTAAATTTTATGTATTTCTGTAATCTTGGACTACCCCCCTACTAGTTGAGGGCATGTTAGTCAAGCTAATTTGTCTCAATATTCATGATTGCAAGGAAGATCAGAATGTTATTTGCAGCCTTTATGCTGAATGCATTATGCCAAATTGAACATTTTCCAGTGTTATTTTTTCCAGCTGCATTGTTAGTTCATAATTGTGTGCTTCCTTTACTTTAATTAATCCACGAACAATACAATTGCATTAATCCAGATAGAATATTGTCTTATTACTAGTCATAGTAATAACTTTTTTCTTTTTTTTTTTTAAAGAATTAGAGCTTTTACTTTACATTTAGTCAAACTGTCCCTATTCCACTAGTTATTACTTAATTTTCATACTACTACAGATAATGTGACAGTTATTAATGTTTTTCTTTTGATGTGTTAAATTGGCACATAGAATTTGTTCTA
>JAILXH010072615.1:17693-38322 GCA_023558415.1 Piaractus mesopotamicus | reverse complement strand
TCTCTCTCTCTCTCTCTCTCTCTCTCGCTCTCTCTCTCTCTTTCTCTCTCTCTCTTGTCCCCCCTCCTCTCCAGCTCGGCCCCCACCTCACCAGAGTCTCCCTTTCCGTTTTGTGGCATTGTCTTACTTTTGCTCGATCTGTTCACCTTTTTCCTGCTCTCTCCATCTGTCATTCTTGCTTTTCTTTCCTTTCCACACTTCCACGCTCTTGCTTTTTTTTTTTCATAGAGTCGGTCCGCACTCTCTCTTTCTGCTGTTTTTCCATTGTTCTCCTTCTTCTTGCTCGGGACACTCATGTAGCGCCACTGTTGTACGCCTTGTTTTTGACTCCCCACAGTGATCCTGAGTGTCAGTAGACTTCGGTTTGTACAACAGCAGGTGTTGCTAGCGTTCATGTAGTATTGTCACCGTGACTGACTGGGATTCAACGGCTAACTTCAGAGACTAGGACTAAGCAGAGGTAGTCTCCGGGTGCATGACTGGTGGTTTTCCTAACTCCTTGTAAAACCCCATTGTTGCACTTCCCCAAGGTCTAAAGGTTTGCTACCTGACCCAATATCAGGTTTCAGGCCAGGTTTGGGCTGTTTTTTCACGTACAGCATAGAACTGAGGGGCTGTATTACCGAAACTTCATATCTTTTTGTCTTAACTTGAGATCTGACAGGTCAAGATAAGATTTTCGCAAATTCATGTTAAAGAACCTAGTCTTATCTTAGTTTAGGAATCTTACAGCATCTTAAGTTAAGAAATTTTAACTCACTCGATCGAAGTCGGCAGTCAACTGTCGTGTCTGGTAACTGCCAACCGACCATACGCGCACAACCAAAACATAAACTAGCAAACAAAATAATCAAGCTAGTTAGCCTGGCTGCTGTTATTGATGTACAGAAAGGTCAAACAAACTAAAGCGCGATAAACTGAAAGTGAATAATATTGTGTCAGCGCTTCCTGCTGTTTATCAGAGCCAGTTTCAGTTTTATTTCCCAAACGCTTTAGCTGAGCGTGCTAACGTTATTCCTTCTAATAAACAGACACATGTTCAGCTCTGTCTCCTCATTATTCACCACCGTCACTGTAATATTTTATCTGACGAGTTTTCATCAACATTAACACACAAAGGTAATAAGATGGGACAGTGGAGATCGTGACTGCAGTGTCTGGGCTTTTAAAACGCTGTTAGAAAAAAAATCTCAGAAGCGCTAGTGTCAAAGCGCCAGTGTAGATAAATGTAGCGTCATTATGCTAGTTATAGTGAAATATTCTGCCTCTTGCTGCATAAAATGATACAAACAGATGGTAAAAACAGAAGTTAAGATGGCTCTGGGGTTTATTTTTATGTTAGGACAGAATTTAGGAAGTTTTGTCTAGTTTGGATGTTTCTGTTATACTGTTTACTTATCTGGAGTTAGGATAAGATTATGAACTTAAGAGCTGTTATTCTGTAATAGCCTCTGTCCTAAATTCAGTCTTAACTGAAGTTGTCATGGTGAATGAGCAGATAAGATTTCAGACTTTTGAAGTTTTTTGTAATACGGCCCCAGGTCTGTTTTCTTCTCTCTCTCATGCCTTTTTTTTACAGTTGCATTTTTGCATTCAGAACAAAACCAAGAATGAAGCAATAATCAGCAGCGCGATACCATAAGTGACACCTTAAATGATGAGAGGGAAGTTTGGGGTTGGCGGAAAGATTTTCAAGAGTTAGCTGTCTAAGATCGCTCAGAGTGTGTCAGGCATTCCTGAAATTAACAGCATTGGCGAGTAGGAGAACGCTTTGACTTTGTAGGAGACGCTTTCTGCCAGGTACAATCAGCAATTCCACAACATTAGCTGATAACAAATACTGTTTGTCTATCAAAGGTGTGTAAAATATCAGTTGATCCCAGCAACTCAAGTGCTAAGTAACAAAACAAAGCACTGTAAAATCGTGTCTGCGATAATACATATCTGTTTGGCCCTTGAAGCTTCATGTGCAAATGTTCCATTCCACCTTAAATGGCACTGCCAGAATGTAACTGCTGCACCATTTAATGTGGAATGGAAATTTTGAAGAAACACTGATGAATAAGGTGCTAACGTCAGCCATGTGCTTCCATATGGGTTGGAGTCTCAAATTTAGCTGTGCCATTTGGAGCTGATCGGGTCAGGATTCAGGGTCACGGGTATGGGTCAGGTTTGAGCTTGCTTATGCTGACCTCTAATTAAGTTCTGGATTACGCAGAATTCTGGTAGGTTCTCCATTAAAAGGACTGTGTAAACCAGCACTAGGCTTAATTCCTTTCCAGGAGACTGGCCCATTAGGCCAGTTTCCCAATCTCAGATTAAACTTCAGCCTAGGCTAAAAAGATTTTCCAATAGTACTTCTCCACTGACACTGAAAGTCCATGATAGATGGACCACATTGCTACACAATGGCTTGCTAGTTAGACCAATATGTGCAGCTTCATTGCACCACTCTCTTAGTCTAAGAACAGATAAGCAGCAGTTGTCTAAAGACAATGCAGAATAGGCTTAACTATATAGAGTAAACTGGCACTTTAGAACCAGCGGTCAGACTTTCTGGCTTAGACAGGGTGTGTGTTTTGGTGGTCAGGTTTTGAAGCGAACATCGACGAAAGGGCTGTATTTGTTTGGTCAGCTTCTTTAAAATCAATGACTTCTGCATTAATTGAGGTTTGAAAATATTCGTTTAAGCTTACATATTCTCAGATTCCAACCCATGAGTTAACTCTGTTCTTTATTCCTCATTCTGTGTTCTGTAAGTGTTCTGTAAAGATACTATATACATTACTATGACGATTTGCACTAAGCATGTGGAGGATTAGTGAGGTGGCATGCTTTTTTATAGCCGATGAACAACACAGACGTCTCTCGATATTCTCTCACTAATCCAATTTCTCCCCACACTCCTGCTTATTATTTAATGGTGATGGATCATTTAATGCTTCTTTACGACCGCGAAACAAACAAACAAACAAAAAGAAAGAAAGCCGTACAAAACCTTGCTCAGTGTACTAGCCTCTCTCTCTCTCTCTCTCTCTCTCTCCCTCTCTCTCTCCCTCTCTCTCTCTCTCTGCCGCTGTTCTCCTCTCCTCTCCTCTCCTCTCTGCTGATGGTAAATAATTCAACCTTTTCATGTACAGAACCCTTTCCCCCTTAATAGGGATGCCGCACCTGTTGTAAGGCGAAAACAAGCCCGGCACGCTGGGGGAAATGGGGAGGGATTCGGGATCGGGGAGGGTCAAGAAACAAGTCGTTTTCTGCTGGAAGAAAAGCTGCCGACTGGCCGGCATTAATTAAACCCCTAAGAATAGAGGTTATCTGAGGCCTAGAGAAAGCATACACCGTGTGTGTTAAGATGCCATCCTCTGCATCCTAATAACAGACCCCTGGAGCCAGTCAGAAGGTTCCTGCGGGTGCGGCTGGCTTCCATTCAGTTCGCTGCAGTTTAGACACAGACGAAAACCAAACTCAGACTTCAGCTCTCTTGCATTGGTAAAGAACAGCAGGCTGTAAATGAGAATGTGGTCATAAAATTCTACGCAGACGTTCGGAAATACAGCCGTAAGTCTTTGTTAGAAATCTTTTACGATCTTTCTGAATTACACCTTAGAAAACAGACTGAGAATAATCAAGTAAAATGCTTTGAAACAGAGGTGGATGATGATGGTATATCATGATACTTCACACAATAAGCATCATGATATTTAGATTTTCTAAGGTTTGGTGAGTTGGAAGAGACAAAAAAGAACCAGTAGTACCACATTAAAAAAAATAATGTCAAAAATATGATTACAATGATTATTATCCAACATTTCATCCAATTAAACAAGCTTATGCTCTTTTAGTCATAAAACATGCAGTTGATCAGTGTTCTTTTAATCTGATCCATGGTCTGCTCAGTGTATAAGTGTATTGTAATGTAATTTATGACTTGTATTAATTCACCAGTCATGAATTTCTATGGTGGATTTTTTGTGTTTTTTTGTTTTTTTTTAATGAAAAATGAAAATGTGGCTAAATGAACACACAAAACAAACTAGCACATTTCCAGAACTTTTTATGAGCCGAACATTTTATAACAAAATATTTTTACATCAGTTGCCTGTTTAAAGTACATGAAGGTTGGTGAATGAATAAAGTGCTGCATCAAGAGTGAGAGGCAGCTGGCTGTTTAGCACAGTGAATCAAGCATAATTGTGCCACAATATTTTAGTAGCAGCAGCATTCACAAACAATGCGAGTGCACTTATCTGACTCCTTTACGGCCTTAAACCGCAACACAGATCAGCCAAAATAAAAACAGTAAATTTAGTGTTTGAACAAAAAAAATTTGAACAAAAATCTTCTGATTCTGATCAGATTCCTAATGGTAGCGATAAATATTGCCATATTGCCCATCTCTACTCCCAGTTTTCCCAGTACTAAACAACCCTTATGTGCCAACCATCTGGAAAATAGAAAGTTCCAGTCAAAGGACAGAAGTACCTGGAATGTTCTGGGCACTGCATCCACATAGACTTCTCTTGCTCGTGTAGTATACAACACTTTACTTGGCCCAGAACATTGACTACTGACATGACCTTGGCCCATGTCTGATCTAGAACATTTGTCCCATTGAGCAGCATAAATAACCTTTCTTTGGCTAGTTTGATGCGTGTTGATAGCCATGATCCAACAAATTGAATGGAAAAGGTTCATTTATAGACTAAAGATCAGCGTGATTGATGAATGTTTGGTTTAAGCGTGAGACAGGGAGACATTTGTGACTGATGCAAGTTTTAACATGCAAGTATGAATAAAACTGCTTGATAGTTTGAACTGAAGTTGTCCAAATTAGCATAGTTAGATTCCATTCTGTTTTTTTTTTTGTTTTTTTTTCAGGCATCATTTATGAACCATCTAGCTGCGAATGTGTGTGTTATGATCTGAAGACAAAAGCTCAAGATGAGTTCATCAAGGCATTTCCACCAATTTTTCAGTATTTCTGTTATGTAATGTATGTAAGATAGTGAACAAAGTCATTCAGAGTGGTCTGATGTGAAGTGATTCAGTATAGAGAAACTCACAGACTCGGATTTCTTTACAGTGGTGCTGATAGGAACCAGGGGTCGCAATGTCTACAACACAAATATGGCCATTTATGTACTGTCCAAAACCACCAGTGAACCACCTGATGATGGTAAAATGGTGGTGAATCTGGAAAAAAAATTTATATTGGGAACTGTTTGCCTTAAAATGCCATGCATACGCCCTGTATGGAGCTCAAAATACATTTTATAATCATATTTCAGCACTATGATAGAACAGCATGCATCATGCAACATATTTTGTTAGCATGTAATTTACATTTACAGCATTCAGCAAACGCTCTTATCCAGAGCGACTTACAATTTGATCATTTTACACAGGTGGGCGAAGGTAGCGTTAGGAGTCTTGCCCATAGACTCTTATTGGTGTAGTGCAGGGTGCTGACCCAGGCAGGGGACTGAACTCGAGTCTACAGTGTAGAAGGGTTACCCACTACACTATACTGTACCAACAACTTCGTAATGGCTTCATGTGAGGGAGCTACTGGAGGCATTAAACTCTTCAGACATCGGGTTCCTGTCACCACCACTGTGAACAATTCTGAAGTTCATCTCGAACATTTCCAGAAGATTTCACATCAAACCATGCTTACATCTCAAGCATTTATTTATGCAGAAATTCAGTGCTCACTTTGAATAATACTATGGCTGCTTCTAAAATTTCTGTAGATCTCTGATGCAGGAGTTCTCGATGTTTGCTTTATGTGGCCTCAGGCTAAACACACAACTTGAACTCAGTCTGCAGCCAGGAGTGGATTTATTTTTTTGTAGGCAGACATGTAAAAAAGAGAGTCAAAAAAAAAAAACAGACTCGATGTGCCATCAGCAAGCTGTAAAATAATAATTAGTGCGTGGCAGTAATTGTGTCTGGGGGGGCCGTAGATCAGAAGAGGTAAAGCCCCAAGCCCACCACTGTTGATTCATCCTTCCATCGATCCCACCTATCCATCTGTCCTTTCTCTCTCGTTCTGTCTCCCTCTCTCCCTTCGCTCCCGCTCTCTCCAGGATTGAGGGACGGGGCGAGCGCAGGCTTTGGAGGATTGGAGATGAAGATGTTTATTCATCTGGAGTGTATTAGTGTGATGAGAGCATTGAGGAGGGGGAGGCGCAGAGGACAGCTGCAGCTAGCTCTTTATAGACGCTCCCGCTTTATAGATGCTAGCGCGTTTTGGCTCGTGTTTGGGGCTTGTTTGGGGGCGTAAAAATGTAGTCCCAAGTGTCGCTGATGAGCCAAGACATGTTTGGTGTCTGAAGTTTGCTTCTTCAGTTTTGCACTGGAGCTGCGAGGCTAATGAAGCTAACGAGCAGTAGAAGCTTATACCTCACTCATTAGCACTGAGGCACTGAAGTGAAAGTTCTTGCCTTTTTGTTTATGAAATGTAAAAAAATGAACAGTTAATAAGGAAAGAAACACTGATATTATTGATGGAGTCCTTTTAATAGGGCAAAACTGAGCTGTCAGTATTTTATGCTAGTAGTTAGCAGTATGTAGAGTATATACCTACTACATCCAGCATCCTCGACAAAAGAGACTGGTTGGTCATGAAAGGCAGTAATTGCATTATTTTTAGTAATGCGTTGGTGCTGTCTATATGGATTTTTCCGTTACTCCAATAGCTGCCGCTACAGCTGGCATTAGCATGCTAGCAGGGACGATACCTTTCATCATATTGCCCACCTCTACTCCCAGTTTTTCCCAATTCTAAACAACCCCTATGTGCCAACCATCTGGAAAGTAGAAAGTTCCAGTCAAATGACAGAAGTACCTGGACTGTTCTGGGCACTGCCTTCACATAGAACTTTCCTGCTCCCATAGCATACAACACTTTACTTGGCCCAGAACATTGACTACTGACATGGCCTTGGCCCATGTCTGATCTAGAACATTTGTCCCATTGAGTAGCATATATATCATTGCTCAACAGCAGAGAATGGTTGGTCATCAAAGACAGTAATTGAATTATTTTTAGTAATGCGTTGCAGTTTCTTTCTTTGTAGATTTTTCCATTACTCCATTTCCATTTCCATTACTGTAGCTGCAGCTACAGATGGCATTAGCATGCTAGCAGGGACTGTCCATTCTAAATCTGTTGTTTTGCGGTGTTACAAAGTTGTATTGGCGTTGTTCTTGGTCATTCCACCGGGGTGGACAGAAATATAATATCACGATTCTTTCATATATTGGCGATAGATGCTACGTTACGATAAATTAAAACAGACAAAAATGAACCAGTAGTGCCACGTTTAAAAATGCTTTCAAAAACTATGAATACTGTAGAGTGGAAGAAGTAAATTTGATGCTTCTTTGGTCCTATAATGTGGCAAACGTTTTGATTCTGTAATATTCAATCCTTTCAATAGTTATATGGACCATTCTACTGAATTAGTTCAAACTGCAGTCCCACAGTAAAAAACTAGATAAACAGTTACGTTATCAGACTTTAGATATTTACAATGATTATGTGATGATTTATTTAAACCTCGGGCATTAATTGAGATAGTAATAAGCTAAAGAAAACCTCATATCTCCATTTTTGTCATTTTTCAGTTTGTCATAATTTGAAAATGTCTGTTGCCCTTTACATTATGTGTAAATTTCATGATGAATGGACCAAAAGAAATGGGCCAAAGTTACTTAGAAAAAATTCTGGTTCCATTGACTTACATTAAAAGTGAAGTAAGCTTTTTCCTTCTCCTGGAAAGTTATTATTTTGGAGATACGAGTTTTTCTTCCGACAACAGCGATATGTAAAACATCATCATTTATAGGGTACTTTCTAATGGGAAGCGGCTGTCTAGAACTCTAACCACTAAATTTACACTTTTTTTCTTTTACAAATTCTTGAAAATATTTTAACTGCACTTTTTATTGAAAGATTTAAAGCTAATTTTTAAAAAATAATAATAAGAAATTCAAAAAATGGTCATAACCATTTTCATGGCCACTTGGTGAGCAGTTAGATGCCGTAGTTTTAAAGTAAATGTGTCCCAAAGTCAGTGTGGAACAGGAAGAATTGTCACTACCAAAACGCATATTTTCTGCAATGAATTAATAAATTATTATGATTTTATGCATGTACAGCTGTGCGTGGCTAGCATTTAGCTAAAATTGTCACTACTGAAACATTTGGTAAAGTTTCAATAGTGGTATGATAGTGACAAAATGGAATGTTCACTTTTTTTGTTTTAATAAAATTAACATAATTAATGTATAGGGTCACTCACAGATTTTAGTCTCAAGTCTAACTCAGTTAAAAGTCTAAACTGTTTGGTTTTCTTGAGTTATTACTGAAGTGGACTGTTGAGAGTTTAACTGTTTTTGCTTCGTCGCTTTTCCTGTGTAGTGAGTTATATGAGAACTTGTGATAATGCTTGCGTCTTTGTGTTTTATAGGTAGGGAGGTGCTGGAGCTCTAATGTGAGCAGATAATGTCGGTTACAGTCACATAGAGCAGTCCAAATGCTTTTGCTACTGCTCTAGATTGCTAGCTAGCGTTCTCTACGCTGCATTTATGTCCAAGAATAAACAACGTAATAACCCAAGCATACATTATTTATCATATTTATTCAACAATTTATTCCAGTTAAGCAGGAGGAGTGTATTGTGATGTAATTAATCACAATAATGATGCAAATTGGCCTGTTGCCCAGCCCTATGTTGTATTAGCATGAACGATTTTAGCTTGAGTGTGATTACTGATAGCTTGTCTAATGTCCCTCGTAGAAACCATAAAACCCTTTCACATGACATTTTCACCGTTGATCTGCCATTCAGACTGTTTGAACATGGTTGTGCTAACAAGCACAGGAAAGTGACACAAACAAAAAGCGTTTTACATCACAGTTTCGTTACCATTAAAATTAGATTAGTGTTATATTTTGCCTATTCAGTTTTTTTTCCGAAGAAATGTTTTACCCTTTTTTTCTGCCGAAAGTGCCATTTTTGAGCATTTTTGAAGGGAAATTTTTGTTGGGCGAACACGCACACTTGCCGCAAACTGTGTCGAGTTGTAAAGTCAAGTCAAACAGACTTATGTGGTTTCTGACACTATATGAGCCACCTTGCGCTATCATGCATGTGTTTTGTGTCTGGATCGTATCTGGACAAACTTTGGCTGGATTCAGTTTTCACTAAAATGTGGCCCCAGTGTGACCAGACGAGATCCGATTTTACTTTCCTGCTTAAAAAGCGCATCAAAGCAGACGTCGTTTTCATTTTACTAATGTTTACTTTTTTTCCACATTAAGATGCGAGCCTGACTTGGAGTACAAGAAGGCTCATGGTTTGGGGGTAACTTCAGCCTTGCTTGTCTTCCATCATGGAATTGTATACAGATAACAAAAAAACACATTCCGTTTACACTTGTTAAATGCGGTCAAGATCTGCATTGACCGCGTCTGAATGTGGTTTGAGCGATCCAATCGTAATCCGATCACAGGGCGCCCTGGGGGTGTTTACACCTAGCTTTTGTTGACGCGTGGAGATTGGACACTGTGTGTGTGTGTCTGTGTGGAGGAGCTGGGGAGGGAGTTGTTGGGTTGTTGTTGAGGAGCACTTCAGTTTACTTTCTCTCTTGGTCGAGACTAATTATTAATGAATGCAGTTTTTGTTCAACCTTGGCAAAGTGTCAGCGCATCCACTCGCTCAGGGGGTGGAAATCTTGACATTTAAGACAGGGATGCATGAAAAGACATGGTCTTGCTTGGGCTGACACTTTTTTTTTTCTTTTCTTTTTTTCCTTTTCTTTTTTTCCCCTCCCTCTCCTGCCTCCCCTTTCCTACTCTTCCCTTGATGCTGCATGTTTTGCTCTTGCCCTCGCGTTCGGACTGTCTGCTGCAGTTCTCTACTGTGACAAGCCGGGACGCGATTGACGAGAAATCAAACCCGGAGCGAGAGAGTTTTAATCAGCTGTGGGGTGAAGGGTCAGCCTCTTTCATTGAATTCTAATTTCTCCTGTCTGTTGTCTTTGCTTGGATGCCTGTGTTGCCATGCGCCTCCTGCTGCTGAGCGAGGTGTTGGGCAGACGCGAATGAGGAGGAAACTTGCAGTCTGAATGGATTATACTTCTGCACCATGTCTGCTCTTTTTTTATAAATATTTAATCCTGCCAAAAGCATCCTGGTGCTGCTGAAACGTCTAATCCAGTGCTGTTACTTTCTTTTGAACATTTTAATCTGCTTTTGTGACCTCGCATTAGAGAACAACTTTTTAAAATTGGCCTGTTGAGGTCAGGCCAATTTTTTTTCCCTCTTGTTTTCACATAAGACTTCAAATTGACCCATCTATGCCAACAAATGTGTTCTTTTTAAGCTACTAATGCAAGATTGGACAAACTTTACAGAACACTAGCAAACAAAGGCACACCGTGTCATTGATGCGGAGCAACAAAAGCTATTTGAGTGCCAGTGATGCCCCCTTGTGGAGAATCTTCAGCCTGCTAAACATGAGCGAGTGAATTACAAGCCAGGTCTATGGAGTGCTTTGTGTCTAAAAGAATATGACAGTTTACATTTTTAAAGAAGGAGCATTACAAAATCAGTAGGAATAAGCACACTAAAATAAGCAAAAGTAAAGCCTGAAATAACTTAAAAGTCAGAGGCATTGGGTCAGATTTCACAGGAGTTTTTCGAATTTCATCATACATCGTTATGTATTAATGTCACACACAGACTCACAAAGAAGGTCTGGCTCGATGTTTAGGTCTTAAATGCAAAGTCAACATTATACTGGTGAAGATATGGTGACAGTTGTAGATTATTTATGTACATGCTCACAAGACAAGTCCCTCACTGAGTTTTTGAATCTTTGAATTTTCTTTCAACACATCAGATTCATCCACTTGGGGAAGAGGTCTGAAGCACAACCACCGTTACAAAATGTTCTTCCACAGTTTCCAAATCCTTAAAATTGACGTAGTGTAGCTTCAATTTTAGAAGATTTTTAAATTTTTATTTGCTTGTGGAACATCATACACTGTTAGTAATAAAGGTTCTGTGCGGGTACATTTTTCGTTCATCAAGGTACAAACAGTGTAAATGTTCCCTCAAAGGTACAACAGTGGTTTTAAGGTCCAGTTGTGAACCTTAAATAGGTTTTTCCAGGTGAAAAGTATGCATTTGTACCTTTTCATAACCTAATGTTTAAAAACAGAACAGTAAAATAAAAAGCCTGGAGACGAGACGGGGTGTGTGGAGTCAACACAACTTAAAAAAATTTAATTTCAGTGGATTATGATACAGTTATGTTCCCTGACTAAAGGTACTGAGATGTACTCTTGAGGGCACCTCCCCAGTGACAAGAGGGGCACTGCCCCAGTGACAGTTTAGTACCTTTATTTCTGGGAGTGTAGTGAGTGAGGTTTACATGCACACCACCAATACAATCATTATCTGATTTTGGCAGTTGTCTTATTCTGATTAAGTGGTCATGTTGACAGCATACTCTGATTTCTCAGAGGATTTTAAGAAAAAAGAAACCTGGATTTTCATCTTAATAATCTGATTTCAGCACATGCATACCATTAATATGATATTTTTTGCTTTTTTATGTCTGCGTATTTGTGCAAACAAGATTGGATAAAGAAAAGCTGCCAACAAGGCAATGAACACATATTTTAGTGATACAACCATGAAATGGCAAAAAATAACCATGTTATGTAAAATTTGAGCAATTTGGATATTTACCAGTAAACAGAACTGCGGCAAGACGCTTTGATTTTATTCCACTTGCTCCACTTTTTGCATGCCATGTATGTAGAAAGAAATCTACTCATGTAGATCTTCAGTGTTCTCAAGATCAGATGACTAAAATGCTTATAAACATGTTGAACAAATTATTACAAAAACATGTTTTTTTATACAGAGATCAGATTATTTTATCAGTACATGTAAACATACTCACTTTTGGAAGGGATTTTTTTTGTTTCATGTAATTACAGATTATAAGGTTTAATGAACATTAGACTGATAGACTAAGCAGAAAGTTCACCGGCTGTAGCTGTTTTTTTGTCTAGCTAACATTGTAGCCTAGTGTAGCATGGCTAAATTTGGTGTTTTTTATTCATTTCTTTTTTTTTATTATTTCTTCATTTATTTAATTCAGACAGTTTGGAATTGCATTACTTTTAGTTGTACTATCACATATAATGGCATTATGGGAAACACTGATAATAGCTTGTGTAATTCTGAAGCACTGGTGATGATGTGTTGCATAAATGTGTCAATGCCATGTGTGAGTCAGACACTTAAAATGGTAAGCAATAGCTGTTGCTGTGTCCATCTGCTTTTTTTTCTTTTTTCTTTTTTCCTTTTCTTCGTGTTCCCCTGCCTCAGTCCTAGTAGAGCCCAACCTGTCCTCAGGCCTCCACCGTTGGTCCCGCTGGGCCTGGGGTGCCGGTGCAGTGAAGCGAGTGCTGGCGGGCCGTCCCGTGCTGGGCCGTGCTGGGGGACAGATTGTCCTCCCCCCCGGCTGGCCACAGGGGACAGGGGTGCAGCCAAGGCCCCGGGCGGAGTGCCTTCCTGTTTGCTTCGCTCTTACCTGACCCTGGTCAACTGCCTTTCCTCTTTCTCAGCTTCCTCAGCACTGACCTGCCCAAGGACAAGAGGCTCCAGAAAAAAAAAAGAAAAGAAAAAAATAACCCACCCACACAGCCAGTGAGTTAACGATCACACTGGCCAGGTTAGTGGACCATGTCTAACGAGGATAGGGCTCTGCAACTAAGTCTTATATAGAATCTTTGTTATTAAATAATACACGGTTATTGTGCTTTACTCTGCAGCACATTGCCAATAGCCACCACTGTTGGCTTTCAGGAGGCAAGTGCTAGTCTGCTTAATCTATCAAGCACTGAGGACTACAGTTCAGTTCCTACATAACAGTACTGTGCAGAAGTCATAGGTAAATAGATACTTATTGATCCCAAAGGAAATTTAGCAATTTACAGCTTCCGTTCATTTTAAGAGACGTACTTTCAGTTTTTCAAATTAAACCTGCATGGATATATTTTCACATCTACGTGAAAGTTCAGTCATAGAAGCTGGTTTCATTTACTGCTTTTCACAATCCAAGTGATCCCAAACACATTAATTGATGCTGAGGACTTTGGGGTGACCAGTCCATTGTTCTGAGAGCTTCTTTGTATGGTTGGTAAAGGCTGTTCTTTTTTGTCTATTTCCTTTTCTCAGTAACGGTGCAGTTATATCTAGTTGCCTCCAGAATTTATTTCATGTTGGAGCCCTAAGGTCTTGGATGAACGCTAGAATTCTTCATCTTTGCCCAGGTGTATTTTTCCCCTCTGCTGGAAAAAGTCAGGCGGGGTTAGAGGATGAGTGACTGCCCTACTTTCCCGCCCCGCTCCGTCATTTTTCTTCACTTACCCGAGCAGCCGCTGGTGCGCTGCGAATTCCGAGACATTGACCAAGTGCCTGTGTCCAGGTTGGGGGACACGGTTAAACGTGGACAAAGTAGCCACTGCTTTGTCGCTCTCCTGCGTTGGATGGGTGACAAGAAGCCGTGAGAAGTAGAAAAGAGCGGTTCAAAAATTCGGGCAGTGTGTTTGTGTTTGGACGCGGGTCATTGTGGGACGAGGGATGTCACTGCGCTTGGTGTTGCTATGGAACTCCTGAAGCATGTCATGCACATGCACACACACACATGAGGATATGCACTCTCCACCTTCTACAGTGCATGATGGATTGGATTGATCTGTGGCAGGGAGTGGGCAGGGGCCTGACATTTCCCAGTGATGTATAAAGAAGCATATTGTATTTGCTTAGAGAGAGAGAGAGAGAGGGAGAGAGAGAGAGAGGAGGGAGGGGAAGTATGCATGCATATTTTGCATATTCCGGCATAAAATATTTAAGGTTGTTAAAAATACTCGATTAATAAAACCTTGATTAAAATGGACCTTCTCAGTGACTTGACAATGAATGTGTATGATGATAATGCACATTTAAAATAATTCAATTCTTAATAAAAAGCATTCTTATTGCCACTTATTGATGCTTTTAATACTGTTAACATATTTTCCTATATGCTACCTTTCCTATATGTTGACCTTCAATATGTTGCTATGATAGAATCCGTGATTATAGCTCTCTCGTTCAAATACAGCTCTTAAAGGCTCTTTAAAATTATACCTTCAGCACCTTCAGCAGACTCTGCTGGACAATCTTTGCAGGAAACCTATATTAAATGAGCAGCAAACAAACAAAGCAACAGCAAAGTTGTTACTCCACTGTAACAGCAATCTACAATCTGTATAAACAAGAGCCAGACGCTACAGTTGGATCAGGAGTTAAACCATTGACTGCGTATGAATCATTTCACTGGGCTGATTCAAAACTGTTTGGACTTAAACCAGTTTTTTTAAAAAGTAAACTCATGATAAATCTAAATCTTTCAACTTCACTTTGAAAGAAGTCAAAATGAAACAAAAAACAAAAAAGTTAAGTATTATTTTTACAAGTGTGAATTTAGGGGTTAGTGTTTGAAAGCACCCTATAAATTATGATTTTGTATATATTTAGCCTATTACTATCTCTTTAAATGTATTACACGATAATCCTTGTAAACATATAAGTATGAATGCTTAATTGTTTTTTATGGTGGGGTTGCAGTTTGGATGAATTCTCCAGAATGGTCCATTAATGATATGTATGATAGATTTGGTTGGAACATGCAGTCACTGTTGCTGTTCCTGGACGTCGCTGAAACTATGAAAATCGCATGATTTTATGTGAAACCTACATTCCCATGATGAAAATAATGTTATTAAATAATTCAAAGTAATAAATTCATTCCGTTGAAGCTTATTTTTTTCCACTCATATAACCATGATAAATGTGTGCCAATTTACTTTAGGATCAAATTTGCAATAATACAAATGTGATTTGTATGTGTGTGATTTACCACACAGAATAATGCAATGAATTATTTTAATTTTCTGACAGCAACTTTCACATTTGTGTTGTTTCAGTAAAGTATTTTGAGGTCGTTAAAGGGCTGCGCGTGGTTTATTACTGCTTAATTAAGTCCAAAAAACACTTACACTATTAATCGTCAAAAATCATTAACCCATTACAAATATAATCAACAATGACAGCCCTAAAAAACCTGCTCTGTCTTATTTTGATCTGGTGATATCTGTTGCCAGTTTACAGCTTCATAAGAGAGGAAGATTAAGGTGAGAGAAAGATGATGTCCAGGTTAATATAACGCAGTCAACAGAAAAGCAGTGAAAGAAATCCTGTTCCTCCTCCGTTTTTGATCTATAAATAATGCAGGACATTTGTTCTTTCTTTCATTTTTTCCTCCCTGTACTTTGTCTCTATTTCTTGTGCAATTAAACTGTGAAGAAAGGACTGCTTACTGTGCGTTTTACAGAAATCAGTTTAATCTATTGATCCGAACTAAGCTCTTTCCCACACAGTAAACTGTGATAATTTTATCATCTTGCTTCAGAAGCATTTGGCCACTGCTGGTATTGCGTCTTTAGGGCTCGTGGCCCCTGAACTCCGCGCTGTCACATCTAAAGGCGTTCTGAGGCTCGCTGCCGAGAAATCGCCTCCCTGCTCTCTCTCTATCTCCGTTCATTAGACGGTAAGTGGTTGTGTCACGTACAGCAATGTACATGACATTTTGTTGTTCAAACGCTGCGTTGCATTTGGGCTTCGGAACGAGAGAAGCTTTGTGGTGACACATCGGCGGTCTCCGGGGGGATATTCGCCATTTTATTTCTCCTTCTGTGAAGACTGCTCTCCCCTCTTCCAGTGCGAGGCAGGGTCAAAATGTTACATCAGACGTGTTGACAGCTCTTTTGAAATTAATGAACGCGCACACTGTTGTATACTTATGTACATTTGTATAGACACTAACACACAAACACAGTCTCTGATGTGTCTCTGAGCTTTGTACTATTTCTAGTACAGTCAGTAAGGTCAGACTCAACACTCAGACTCTTTTAGAAAAGAAAAGAGCGTGGCTGAAATACTGAAATACATCCCTCTGTGGGCAGGCATGTACACGGATACTGTAGTTATCGTTTGAAAATAGCTGTTTCTTCCATTTTATCTACTTTTTTCTGTTAATAACATGATAATAACATGATTTCTGAATGTTTTTGCATTTATTTGATATGTAAAAAATGTGATCTAATAAAGCTGAAAATTCTGATTTATGTTTAGTCTCACAAAGCAGCCTTTTGAACAAGAAAACACATGAATAGGGATATAAGTCACACATCAGTCATGCATTAATCAGTACTCTGATTAAATAACACAGTAATAAGCAATAAGCTCTTCTGAAACCAACCTCAACCAGAAACCAACACAGCGCATCCAACAATAAAGGAAGCCTCATGCGTCTTTTATACAGTGATAAGCTCCAGTTCTACACACTGAAATTGCTGAAATGATTTTTTTTTTTCTGTAGCCAACCACGATGAGCATGTGACGCAACCCCTTTGTCCGCTGATTTAAAAGAACAGCTATTAGGTTTGTCCGAGGTGCTCGCATTTGACTATTAAAATTGCTGTTTGGTTATTCACGACTAGGGGTGTAACAATACACTGAGACGTCATGATATTGTATTGCAAAAATATGACACTGCATTACGGAGATGTGATGGACAGTCTATTAATGATCACATCTGATGTAACTGCATTATTTGAACAACAAAGTTTGCGAACAACCAGCACTAATCAACAACTCACTCCAGGACTCCTCTTGCAGCCTAATTAGTAGACCCTGCAACAACTGGATGGTCCTGGATCTTTTTTCTTCATTCAGATTTTGTTCAAAATATTTTGAGAATATCGAATCGGGACCCAGGATTGAAAATCAAAACAAATTGTGGGCTCAGTGTATCATTATGTTCCTATTCGTTATGTTTCTTAATGGGAAGATGGAGGAAATATACAGGCTGATATTTTAAAGAAATCCCGATTTTATATTTTAACTGTAGATTGTGACAGTTTTGCTCATATTTTCAAGTAAGTGAGTGTATATATATATTACTTTATTACTATCATACTCAAGTACCTGGACATGAGCATGTTGCCAAGGACGTGTTGTTAAGAATGTGAATGTGAGTAAGCAGATCTAGTGTGGTCAGCTCTGGCACCTTGTTGGCCAGATCCATAAACAATGGATATATGTCTCTAACAAACGATCATGTTGGGACATGGCCAGCAGAGATGAAAAACCTTGTGTAGTAGATTACGAGTTTCCTCAGCGTGCAGCGTTGTGCTGGTTCGCTCTAGTGTTAGCTCATTGGGTCATCTGAAAAGGCAGCCTCTGTTACTTGTCTGTCATAAAATGCTAGCAACTTCTATCAGCTATATTTTTAAAATAATGCACTTTTTTGCTCCTCTGCTTGCTGCAACATTTTTGTGCTACTGATGTTTTGCCTCTTAACATCAGTTCTGTCTACTAAACAATAGGCCTACAGCCCTAAAGCCAAAGTCTGTATTTTATTTTACTTTTTTTTTTCCTCTGAGTCTCTGTACACTTATAGATACTCAAGTATCAAAATTTATCGTAATGCACATTCTTGCCTATGCATGTAACTTATTTTTATGTTATTTATTTGCAGATATATGCAAAGCTTGTTGATTTTAAATGAAAATATATGAAATTAATCCTCTAAAGAACACACTTCTGCACATTTTTTACCGTTTATTTGCTGAATTTTACATATTGGAAAAAATAAAGCATAAAATGTGGCCTGTGCAAAAGTTATGGCCCATTTAATATTACTTTTTTTCCCAATACATTACACTTAAATAAACAGAAATTAAGCACAAAACCTTCAAACAGATTTTTAAATTTGTTCCCTTTAGAAGATGTATTTACGTATTTTCACTAAGAAGATCAGCATCTAAATATATATACATGGATACAAACATACATATGTTTACATGCATATGCATACATATGTTTACATACAATCCCATGCTGAGCTTTGAAAGGATTTACCTTTCAGGTAATACAATTTGATGTAGTGTGCTGGTTCATTTGTGTCATATTTAGTTGTTTCCACTAAAAATTGTACTTTCCAGAATTACTTTAGAGCAGTGGTTCTCCAAGTGGTTATCAGGGCCCCCCAGATGGACCGCATTTTTGCTCTCTCCTTGTGCTGTGGGTTGGGTTGGAGCAAAAATATGGACCATCTGGAGGAACCAGTTTGAGAACCACTGCTTTAGAGTGTTATGCAGTACACGTTTGCAATTAAGTTACATTTATTACTGCATATTTGTTGTACTTATATGTTATATGTTTGCTCAGACAGGGCTACTGATGGCTGCAGTGTCCATGAATGTTTGTGCCAACCCTGCACACCATCACCTGATTTAATGAGCTCACCTGTTTAACCAAAGGAACCTAATTAGTCAAATCGGGTGTAACATCACTGGAAATACCTGTACATACTGCAGCTATTCCTTCAGGTCAAGTGCTCATGTACAACTTGATAAGGACTAATGAGGAGGCGCATGTTTGCAGTTAAGGAGATGAAAGTTGCTGATGAAATCACGCTGCATTCATTATCTCGAAGACAGGGATGGTTAGAGGTGTTTTAGGAGATGTAAGTAAGCACAGTCAGGCACGCTCAGGACTCTCCTGACTTCTTGTAGCATCGCTGTTGTAAACCAAGATGAGTCATTGCTGAGTTTGATGGCTTTAACAGCTTTAAGCTCATGTTTATGCATACTGCTCTAGATCTGCGCTCACGGTCCTAGACTGCAATACTGAGGGAAGGAACAAAACTGTAGGTGAACCGGAACACGTATGCACCGCCAGTTAAGGTGTCATTTTTCACAGAACTCACGTGCACCGAATGTGATTCTCTCACCTGGTTTTTTCACATCCTTTCAGTCACAATCGCAGACCAGGAATTAGAGGACTTTTTAACTGAACAGTGCGGCAATTAGCAAACGGCAGTTCTCATTAGCTCTCTCACAGCCCAGAGCAACACCCTGTTCTCCTGGTGCCTCTTTCTACGTGTCTCTTTCTTTCTCTTCTGCTTCATGTTCAGCAATAAGCTCCACAGCTTAATAGAGCTGAGCGATATGGGCAAAATACTATTTTGCGAATTTGCTGCTACATTTAGCGAATGTAATACACGTTGCAATAGAACTCAGTTCCGTTTAGCATTTTAGTTATACCAGTACAGATTAATGACAAGCTTTCTCAGTGTTCTCTTCTTTGATGTAACATACATTGTAAACACAAACAGTACAGAGGCTGTAATAGAGAGAAGAAAATAGTAAGAAATAAATATTCTTTGTGCTAAACTGCATTATGGGAGTAGTAGTTTTATACATATAGTGACTGTTAACAGTCTAATAACAGCCCATCCATTACTATTATAGTAGTCATGATAATTATAAGTTTGGAATCACTTGTCATTTTAACAGTTTATAAATAATTTATACACTGTAGATTTAAAGCTGCACAATGTACGATTTTTTTTTTTTATTATGGTTTATGTGTTGCTGTGAGTACAGCCTAAAATGCAAAATCAACGTTATACTGTTGAAGATATGATGATAATAGTACATCATTCACTTGCATTCCTAGAAGACACATCCTTTGGCTGAGTTCTCTTTCAGCATATATGTTGCGTATAATTACACATTTCCTCCAGAGAGGTCTCAAATCCCCAAAACATACATAGTGTAGCTTTAAATATGAGTTTAAACAATTCGCCAGTCGCTTTTTTTAGATGGTTTTATTTAATATTCAAGATTTATGTGAACAGAAAGTTATTAAATAATAACCTGGACTTACACAGGACTTACATAGTACGCAGGGGTTACATAATGCAATCATTTTATACATGTTTAGTGGGGTCCAAAATCTGAGACCGCATTGAAAATCTGGGATTTTTTTATTTAAACTTGGAAGTGAACCAAAAGTTTCAGAATTTGTAGAAAAGGGTCAGATTTTTCAGGCTTATTCCTTTCATTGGCACTCATGATCTGATCTACTCATCAACGGCTTGTCTGAGTTAATCAACTTCCAGCCATTGTTCAACTTCCACACTGTCATGACAGCAAAAGGGGGATAGAGTAAATACTAAAACAGAAATGGAAATTCGTATAAATATTTCAAAGAACTTTTACATTTTTACGCTGACGATAATGTAATGAAAAATGTTGCATGCAATTAGAAAGGAATGCAAAGCATTTTCGCCTTGGAACCTGTTGTTCATACAACATTTTATACTGTTGAAAACCTTGATTCCAAACCTTTGAACAGCAATTCCAAACTTTTGGATAGCAGAGTAGCCTAGATCACAATAACGGTGGGTAGCTTTCATGCGTTGTGTTTACAGGGTCCTTTTACCCATTTGTTGTCTCCTAATCTGAGCAAACCAAGAGAGAATACATGTCTGTCGTTAGCAGCTGAGCATGCAAGACTGTTATACACCTATTCGGTCTCCTCCCAAGCGCTCTCCTACCAATAAATATGCTGAAACAGATGTCAAACGGGTATCCAGCTGTCCTTGTGTGGAACAGAACAAATGTGTTGTTTTGCTCGGAG
>JAILXH010072615.1:3245-17270 GCA_023558415.1 Piaractus mesopotamicus | reverse complement strand
CTGCATCACGAAGCAGCGTCAGGGCCCTAAGATGGAGGTCTTCCTCCCAGGCCGAGGCAGGCTGTTGGCCGGGGGGACTCTCAGGAAGGCTTTGGCAGCCCAACAAAGCGGGGCCTTCAGCTGATGGGTGGAGGTTTGCAGCACCCAGCATCCCCTTTGGCAGGCGCACACAGGCTGCTGTCGTGAGCTGGAAGGGGGGAGAGGTGAGACGCTGGAAAAGAAGGCCCTCGCTTTTATTTACTCAGGCCGTCCTGGGCCTGGACATTTCTCGTCAGGGTGAAGGGAGGTGGGGGAAAAACACAAGGCCAGCAAGAGAGAGCAGATGAGGAGGAGAGAGAAAGAGGAAAACAAGCTTCTCTCTTTTCCTCTCAGCTCTCCAGTGGCTGCCCTTGCTCCCTTCAGTTGCTGTTCACACACTCGTCTGGGGGCGGGTTCTCTCTGGCCAGCAGGATGGCCCAAAGAAGAAGAGTCAACATGAGTCGCTTTCAGCGTCTATCATTCAGCAACAAATGTGTGATCATCTACAGCTAAATTTCAGTACTTTTGAAGACTTTTTATATAGCAAAATGTCTGCATGATTAAATGGTTAAGATGTAAACAAAGTCATTCAGAGTAGTTTGTTGTGAAATGATCTGTTCTAGAGAAACTTGCAGAGTCAGAATTGTCCACAGTGGTGGTGGTAAAGCTTCTCTGAAAGCATGAAATGATTACGAAATAATAAATGATGCCTGAAACAGTGTTTTTTATGTTAGATTTGAGGTCATATTTGGTTTAAAATTAATTTTTTTGTTTCATATTTGGCACTGTTTTATCAGTGTCAGCATTACATATAAAAACTCAGAGGTTTACTGGTTTTGTATAGTAAATAAATTGGCTATATTTGCATTGTAGCCATTGCAACCCCTGCTTCCTATCAACACTGTAAATAAATCTTGGAAAGTTTCCTTACGGTTAATTATTTCAGACTGATACAGTCTGAACGACTGTGTTTGTAGAAATTTTTAAAAATCATAAAAATATATGTAATTCCCATATAAGGTATAGCTAGTAGACACAAGTATAGGAATGTTTAAATGTGCCCCTAATAACTAATAATTTGGTTAAAGTTGGCTGCTTCTCAAAAGCAGACAGCAAGAGTTGAAGTACTTTCAGTCTGTCCATTTTCAAAATGTGTCTGCCGTTTTTTTTTTTTCCTTTCCTTTTTTCAGGTGCTCTTAGAGCACTTTGAAAACACTGTTCTTTACAGCTCTGCTAAACTATATATTACTTAGCCAACTATGCTTAAAAAAAACAGGAAAATCTGTCAGAATGTGTTCCTTGGGTGAGATTGTGTGAAGCTGGCATGTTGCCCGGGGTGGGAGGTTTCCGGCAAGAGGACGCTACAAGGGTAGCCCATCAATGTGCCTCTTTCAGCAGTTTGAGGAACAGGGGGTCGACCTGTGACCTCATCTGTTTCCTGAAGATATGCTACAGTGGGTTAAGTGATCGAAGAGGGCATGTTATCCTGACAGAAGGCAGAGCGCTGCATTTAAAAAAAAAACAAAAAAAAAAACTATTGAAAAGGCTGGAGAAGCCAAGCCAGTCCAAGGATGAACAGCAGATTACATCCAAAGTTTTATGCCTTCCCGCGGATGTCTCATAAATCTTGCCTTTTCCCTTGTTTTCTCCTTTTCTTAGTTTTGCCTTCTGTCTCTTTTTTCCCCGTTCAAAAGGATTATACTTTTATTTAAGCATGAAGGTCACAGTGCTTAGAGTTAGGCTGAAGTAAGAAGTGGATGGTCACCTTTCAAACTTGAGCAACACATCAAATAGCAAAAAATAAACAGTAAAAACTGTGTTCATCTTCTGCTGTTTGCTAAGGTTGTGATTAATGCCAGGGTTCGTCATGCACTTCATGTCAAAAAATTTTATTTATTTATTTATTTTTTTTTGGATAGACACATTTGACATATTGCCTTTTTTTCTCATAACTCGGGCAACAATGTAGTTAATACCTTTTAGCCCGATGTCATGATAAGTCATGAGACCTGTCATATGACCAGTAGGTTTCATTATAGCTTTAAGGCATAACGTTGATATGTTTCATTGTTTCATGGCATTCTTGTTGAGCCTTACCGGTATATGTGAACGTTACTGAACAATATCCTGGAGACCTTTCCTTTTTTTAAAGAAGAATAAATGCAATTGTTAAAAAGTAAAAGTGTTGTAATTTACCTAATGCCAGGCGTCCATCTAAACAAACCCCCTCCCTACCACCCCAGCTTGCTGCTGGATAGAAATGTCAGAAATTGCTTTTTCTGTCTCAGTGGGTATTGCCATTAGATGGCCACCTACAAGGTTAATTTCCTACCCTTTATTATGGAATCTACTTTGTCATTCTAACTGAATATTCTCTCCCTCTCTCTTTCTTTCTCCCTCTCTTTTACATTCTGAGCGCTGTTGTGCTTGGCTCATATCTTTTCACTAGTACAGCTTGCCAAAGACAGAACTGAATTTTAGAAATGCTACAGGTGCCTAGGGGTATATGTTTGTATGCGTTTGCAACAAAAAGCATTTTCTTTTGTCTTTATGTGCAGATGGTGCAGATCTAGAAGATGACCCTTCCTGTTCTTGGCCTGCCTCTTCACCATCTAGCAAAGACCAGACATCTCCAGCCCATGGTGATGACTACGATTTTGGTGAGGATGAAGGAGGCCCTGGCTTGCCCTACCCGTGCCAGTTTTGTGACAAATCTTTCAGTCGTCTGAGCTTCCTGAAGCGCCACGAACAGAGCCATAGTGACAAGCTTCCCTTCAGCTGCACCTTCTGCAGCCGTTTGTTTAAGCACAAGCGTAGCCGTGACCGACACGTCAAGCTCCACACTGGCGACAAGAAGTACCACTGCGGTGAGTGTGACTCTGCTTTTTCGCGCAGTGATCACCTCAAGATCCACATGAAGACGCACGCTGCAAACAAGCCCCATAAATGCCCTGTGTGCCGCCGAGGGTTTCTGTCCTCTAGCTCCCTGCATGGACACATGCAGGTGCACGAACGAGGAAAGGACGCTCAAGGCACGGGGCTCTCTCGAACGGAGGAGTGGAAGCTGAAGGAAACGCGCAAATGCAGCCGCTGTGAAGAGGGGTTTGATGTGCCTGAGGAGCTCCAGAAGCACATTGCAGAGTGCCACCCGGAATGCTCGCCTCCTGAGGAAGGGAGTCTGGGGCCTGGTCTGCAATGCATTTACTGCCATGAGCCATTTAGTGATGAGGGTACTCTGCTTAGCCACATTGACCAAGCGCATGGCAGAGACCGAAAGGGCAACACGTGTACTGTGTGTTCTGAGCACTTTGCCACTGTGGAGGAATTGTATGCCCACATGGATGTCCACCAACTGCCAGAGTCCAGTAACCACAGCAATAGTCCTTCTCTGTTGACTGTGGGTTATACGTCTGTTTCAAGCACCACTCCGGACTCGAACCTTTCTGTTGACAGTTCAACCATGGTGGACTCTGCTCCTACTGTGCCCAAAGCCCGTGGACGAAGAAAGCGTGCTGCTCAGCATGCCACAGATATTTGCGGACGACCTGCCAAACAGCCAAAAGTAGCATACAGCTGCATCTACTGCAACAAGCAAGTATTCTCCAGCCTTGCGGTTCTTCAGATCCACTTAAAGACCATGCATGTGGACAAACCAGAGCAGGCCCATACCTGCCAGTTCTGCTTGGAGGTCCTTCCATCTCTGTTCAACTTGAATGAGCATCTGAAACAGGTCCACAATGCTGAAGATCCCTCCGCCTTACTTGCTAGCCTGTCTGATGCCCTGCTGCAGTGCAACTTTTGTCCAGAGATGCTGGGAGACCTCAATGCCCTGCAGGAACATATTCGCTGTTCACATGGCTTTCCCAGCCCAGTCGCCAAGGAGAGCAATGCCTTTTTCTGCCCGCAGTGCTTCATGGGATTTCTGACTGAGGCCACACTAGAAGAACATGTCCGGCAGACCCACTGTGATTCTGGCAGCTTGCGATTTGACTCCCCTCTAGCAGTCACTCCCAAAGATCCCATTGTGGAGGTCTATTCCTGCTCATACTGCACCAACTCTCCCATTTTCAACAGTGTTCTGAAGTTGAACAAACACATTAAAGAGAACCATAAGAACATCCCCCTGGCACTGAATTATATCAACAATGGGAGAAGAACCCACAGAGCACTCAGCCCTTTATCTCCCATATCTGTAGAACAGGCCACACTTCTCAAACAGGGCAGCACTTCCTCCCGTTCAGCAAGCGAGTTCATCTGTAACCAATGCGGTGCTAAGTATACTAGTCTAGATCTTTTCCAGACGCACTTGAAGACTCACCTGGACTGTGGGCTGCCACAGCTCAGCTGTCCGCAGTGCAACAAAGACTTTCCCAACCAGGAGGCTCTGCTGAAGCATGTGACGGTCCACTTCACTATCACTTCCACGTACTACATTTGCGAGAGTTGTGACAAGCAGTTCACATCAGTAGATGACCTGCAGAAGCACCTGCTTGACATGCACACCTTTGTGTTCTTTCGCTGCACTCTCTGCCAGGAAGTATTTGACTCCAAAGTGTCAACTCAGCTCCATCTTGCAGTCAAGCACAGCAATGAGAAGAAGATCTACCGCTGTACTTCTTGTAACTGGGATTTCCGACATGAGACTGACCTTCAAGTGCACGTCAAGCACAGTCACTTGGAAAACCATGGCCGAGTGCACCGCTGCATCTTCTGCGGTGAGTCCTTTGGCACAGAAGTGGAGTTGCAGTGCCACATTACCACTCATAGCAAGAAGTACAACTGCCGCTTCTGCAACAAGGCTTTCCATGCCATTATCCTGCTTGAACGTCACTTGCGTGAGAAGCATTGTGTGTTTGAGGGAAAGGCCCAGAATTGTGGCACCAATGGCTCCACAAGCGGTGGTGGTGACTCAGTTGCCAAAGATGAGACAGACCTGCAGGGCATCCTTACTAATAGCCATGGAGGAGCTGGCACAGGGGAGTCGCACAACAGCCATGATGGCAGCGAAGAGGATGTTGATTCCTCTGAGGTCATGTACAGCTGCGACATCTGTGGGGCGTCCTACACCATGGAGTCCCTCCTGACCAATCACCAGCTCCGTGATCATAATATCCGCCCAGGGGAGAGTGCTATGCACAAGAAAAAGGCAGAAATGATCAAGGGGAGCCACAAATGTAATGTTTGCTCTAGAACATTCTTCTCTGAGGCTGGGCTCCGGGAGCATATGCAGACCCATCTGGGACCTGTCAAACACTACATGTGTCCCATTTGTGGAGAGCGCTTCCCCTCTCTGCTTACTCTGACAGAGCATAAAGTCACTCATAGTAAAAGCCTGGACACAGGCAGCTGTCGAATCTGCAAGTTACCTCTGCAGAGCGAGGAAGACTTCCTGGAGCACTGTCAGATGCATCCCGATTTGCGGAACTCTCTGACCGGCTTTCGCTGTGTGGTCTGCATGCAGACCGTCACTTCCACCTTAGAGCTCAAGATCCATGGCACCTTCCACATGCAGAAGACTGGAGCCATGTCCACCAATCACCCTAGTGGTCGCTCTGCTGTCACACACCACCAGCATCACCAAAGCCAAAAGTTCTACAAGTGTGCTTCATGTCTAAAGGAGTTCCGCTCCAAACAGGACTTGGTGAAGCTCGACATCAACGGACTGCCATATGGTCTGTGTGCCTCATGTGTAAGTGCTGCTGGTAGCAAGAGCTCCAGCCCAACCATAAATGGTGGAAAGCAGCAGCAGCAAGGGGGACACACACCTACCGTCTCTGCTGCCGGATGGAGCCAAGGGGAGAGTATAAGCCCTGGTGGGGTGAAAGCAAAGGGCACCTCCTATTCCACGTCATCTTCTTCGTCAACATCGTCCACTGCCGCCAAGACAAGGTGCTCCAGCTGCAATGTGAAGTTTGAGTCAGAAGCAGAGCTGCAGACACATCTTTCAACAGTGCACAGGGATCAGACAGGAGAGGGCAGTGGAGGTCAACTAAGGACTCCTCAAGGGTCGCCCATGCCGAGGGTGAGCCCAACACAAAGTGAAGAGGTAAGACATGACTTGCTGTACTCATGTGTATTACATTGCTATGCTTGTTCAGTATGTGCTTTTATTTGTTGTCAGTGCAATTCAGTGAGATAGCATTTAGTAGATGTTGATGGTACATAGAGTGACCATACACCCTCTTTTTCCAGGGCAAATCCCTTTTTTGTGACCTAAAAAAATGCACATGGCCAGGATTTTTAAATTGCCTAAAATGTCTAACTTGGCTTTATCTTCATAGTGACATTTGCTTTCTACAGTCTGCCCTGTGCTGCCCTTCTGCCCCAGTGTCCTCTTTTTTGCAAACCAAAATATGGTCACCCTAATGTTACACCGTATCTAATGCTTGTAGAAGTGAAAAGGTATTGATTATAAAGGATAAAAAGGTCATACTTTAACTTCATTATCTCTCTTTTCATGATCAGAAGAAAACATACCAGTGCATAAAGTGTCAGATGGTCTTCCACAGTGAATGGGACATTCAGGTTCACGTGGCCAATCATATGATTGGTAAGTTTCAGAATACTTCCTCTTCTTTGTCTTTTACACCATTTATTTTACACCAGTTTTACCATCGATTTACCAGTCTGTGATTATAAATCCACAAAAAAACAGACAAAATATACTGCCGATAGTGCAGGAAACACAATGCTAACTTAATCAGCAGCCTTCAAACTCAGCTAGTCCATTGTCTTCAGGGGTACTGAAGGCCAAAAACTGCACATCTGCAGCTAGCGCCCATTATAGTCTATGCCTGAGCTGACCATATGAAATTGGAATTGCAATAAAGCCTATTTCGTGGGTGAAATGTGTTTTATGCATTTTAATTTTATCAGCCAAGGAAAGTTAAGAGTGTACTTCCTTTTATAGTAACTCTCTGGGCGAGTGGCCTGAGAACAAGTGCGAGACAGGCAAGGAGTAGTACTGAGAAAGGAAAAATTTGAGACTGAGTAGTTAAAGAGTTGTAGTTAAGATGTATTTATTCTGCAGAGGTTCTGATGAATTTATTTATCCTGCTGTTAGCAGAGAAATAGATTGGTAAAGGTGGAAGGTGACCTTGTGTTTAAAGACTCTAAAAACAACACAATTTGAATGACTCTGGGAACTATAGAGTAGCGAGGGGAGCTGAGATTTGATAGATTCAGATACCCTAGCTGAGGTTACTGTGATGAAGAGAGACATGGAGGGTTCTTTATCCAATGAAGTATTGTAGATGAGTCCATACCAGAAACAGGTGAAATCAGTAGTGTAGTGAAAACTGCATTGCAAAGGAAAGCTTTATGGACAGAGAGGTTTACTAACCCATCATGAACTAGCTGTTAGATGTTTGGGAGAGCACTGTCATCACCATAATCAAATGCAGGATTTGTGCAGAGGGTTGGTAGAAGATTGCGTAACAACAAACCTGCTCTTTCCTTGATGTTGGGTAAACATGTTGAAAGTGTCTGTGCTTGTGAGTCACCAAGACAGGTTTTCTCAAATATTTGCACTGTTGGTACTGTCTAATCTGTGCATGTTGTGCTAGGGGGTGAGACGGTAATTGGGTGGTGAGTGGGCGTTTTTTGTTGGAGAATAGCATGTATTTTGCTATTGTGGGTTGTTTTCAAGGGTCAAGAGTTGTCTGATTTGGAAAGGGCCTGAGGAAAGTAAGATTGGGCTGAAAGGCAGTCAGAGTGAAGAAGGTTAGAAGTTATAGGAGTATTTATTTATTTGTTATCGTTAATCATTTAGAGCTGAGCATCATAGAACATATTGACAATGTTAATGTCTTGCCCCTTGAAATAGGTTTTGCAAAGTTTAATCCTTTTCAGGACCACCCAGTCCATCAAAGGCCCACATTTCAAATGAGCACCCAAATGTTGACATTATCCTCAGACTACAGACAAGACACGGTAAACAGTAATGTAGCTGGAAGAGTCAAAACGGCCAAAAAACAGAAGAAGCTAAATCCCTATGGGCCTGATGTACTAAGCTTTTTGTGCCAGTTTTATGTTATGCATGAAACAGCCGCACAAACCTAAATGAGCAGTTTATGGGCTATGTGCATGGAAAAATTTTTATAGAAATTGCATTTCTATAAGTCATGCACGTGCATTTGAAGAAGGATCACAAAAAATGTGGGAAAAAAAATAGGTAGAGATGTTGGAAATGTGGTGGGTTAGATATTCCGCTTAATTAAACAACAGAATAACATTATTTCAATTAACAGGATTAGATGTATATGTTGCACAGTGCAAGATATTCATGATATAGCTGCTATACATGTTTGTTATTATTTTACAGATTGTTTTTGGAGTACAGTTATACCAATATAGCCTGTTTTGGTGGGAAATAACATAATTTTCTAACACTGCCATCTTTTTATCATTGAACTCTCAGTTTTTGTTTTGTTTCAAGTTGTTGATGGCTCCATTATTTCATTGTGCCTTGTTAATCCTGCACCTCTTCAATATCAACATATCAGTCAATATGCAGGGCTAAGCTGCAGTCTTAGTAAATCAAATGTTAATTTCTGCAGCAACTTTTAGCGTTGCACCTGGCCCTAAGTGTTACTATGTTTTATCTTAATAGCTCCATCTCTTCATACATTTAATGAATAAACACTGATACATATTTAGTATGTGAAGTTATGTTTTAAGCGTTGGCTTATTGACCGGTCCTTTTTTGTGTAGTGTGCAATCATTTTAAAATTTGCAACTATGCTGATGTGCTGATCGATGTCTGAGATTGTCCAGGAGAGTCTCACTATATTTCCTGGCTCTAAATATTCAAACACACCCACAGCATCTGCTATTGGTATTCAGGTGGAATATTGGAGGGAAAGATTCAAAATTGAAACAGACACGCTTTTCTTTGCCGGCGGTCCATGGCTCTCTGAATTCTGCTCTCGCTCCTTCTTAATTCATTCATTTATTCGGTTTGTTTAGTGGATCTTTCATTACTCTGAATTATCTGGTGCCTTCTTTGGGAAGGGAGCTCAACGGACCGGAACAAAGTTAACTTTCATTTCATGGTGCTCTCATAGACTAGGCCTACTTTTATGAAAAAGGCTGGTGAGTCTGTGAGAAGCTCACACTCGTCCCTAAGACTGGTGAATATGTGAGGAGCCCAAATTTGTCCCTAAGACTGGTCAATCTGTGAAAAGCCCACATTCTTCCCAAAGACTTGTGGGTCTGTGAGGAGCCCACGCTCGTCCCTAAGACTGGTGAATGTGTAAGGAGCCCACATTCGTCCCTAAGACTGGTGGGTCTGTGAGGAGCCCGCACTCGTCCACAAGACTATTGAATCTCTGAGGTGCCCACACTCGTCCCTAAGACCGTCGAACCTGTGAGGAGCCCACAGTTGTCTCTAAGACTGGTTCGTCTCTAAGACTGGTTCGTCTCTGAGGAGCCCACACTGTTCCTTAAGACCGGTGAATCTGTGTGGAGCCCACATTTGTCCCTAATACTGGTGGATCTGTGAGGAGCCCACATTCAAGTCAAGTGGCCTATTGTCATTCCTCAATATATCTCGTATATATTGGAACCAAATGTTGTTCTTCAGGCCACATGGTGCAACACACATCAGCAGTACATTACACAGAACAACATAGAGTGCAGATACACAATATTGTGAAACAGGTGCTGAATATAGAGTAGATTCATCAAACAATAAGTATACAGAAGAGTAAATACTCAAAACAATAAATACTAAACAGGACAACAAAACAGTATGTGTGATTGGGCATCATATATATATGCATACATACATATATATGCATGAATCACTCATCCCTAAAACTGGTGAATCTGTGAGGAGTCCACAGTTGTCCCTATATATCAACAGTCCTGTTGCCATGCTGGTCTTCCTGCATGGTGTGACTGGAATTTATTTGGTTCATTCAGTTCAGTGTGAATGTTTTCTGGGTAAGCAGAGCGCGATTGTGCTTGTTTGCTTATTGGAATCAATTTGGATGTAAAAAAGCCTCCAAGTCTGCATTTGGCAGTAGAAATTGAATGTGCATATGTACAGATTTGACCCCCTGAACTTTTGCAAAGTGACAACTGTTAAGGAAATACTCCTGAAAGAGTGCTCTGCAGCCACACCAGACAACCGTCTGCATTTCAAAATGGCTGAAAGTCAGCGTCCAACTGGCATGGACCTAATGCACTCCTGATACTCCGCAGCCTCCACTGCAGTCTCCCTCCTACAGTTTAGGTGGGTGGGTGGTTGGTGGAGGGGGCAAATCTGGACTGGACCGTAATTACTTCACAGCCAGCGTGTGCCAGAAAAGCGTAAGTGGGGGAGGAAGCAAAGGCCTCATTTGGAAAAGGCTCTAAATGCCTGTTCCCTTGAAAAAAGGGGACACTTTCTCCTTTTAATGGCCATCTGCACAGGAGAGGCGAAACGGGAGGCCGGGGGTCATCTCCGCTCAGCTGTCGCCGTTATTAGCGTAGGTAATGGAGCAGGCGCTCCGCTCTTTGGGGTGCTGTTCCCAACCCTGCGCTCCCTGCTTTATGGCTGTTGATTCACCCCGATAACTCTATATATAGACAATGTGATGCCACATAAAGCCAGCACAAAACAGAATTTAAAAAAAGTAAGTCCTTAGAGTCTAATCTGAGACATGGTGGCTGTAGAAAAGCAGGGAGTGAAGTGGTTTGTGTTCCACCACTGCACTTGTCTTCCGTGTGACCTCACAACTCACTGTCATTACCCTAGCATGTTTGAGTGAGGGCCAGGGATGTGGGAAGTGCAGCACCCCCAGATTTCAAGATTGACTGACTGCCAGTGCTGGAAATGGTTAACACAAAAATGAAAGAAAGTAACATTAATAAATTTAATTTAAGCATGGTAATGACCTTTGTGTGTTTGTTTTAGGGCAGAGTTTGCAGGGGCAATGCACTACCGCCATCATTTAAAGTTCTATCTGTTCAAAAAGTGACATCTCCTTTAATGGTGCTGTAAAGCAATGTAAGCCATATTGACCCAGTTCTTCTAGTAGTTTATTGCAATTTCTAGGAATGACCACGTATATCATGTAAACATTATAGGGCATTATAGATAGTTTTTTTTTCTAAACGAATGGCACCTCCACAATAAAAAGCAACATTTTTCCACTATTGATTAATCAGCTGTCATAATTAATGTAATCCTAGTCTATTTGAAGATGCATAGTTATTGTTAAGCCACCAAACAGCACCAAAAGCATGTGACTGTGTCTCTGGAAAAGGAAACTTATAACATCCTAATCAGGTTGGTGGTGAGGAGAGCGGCGTGTGTGGGAGAGAGGGGGAGAATGTGGCCTTGGCCTGAGCAAGTAGCCCCTGAATGCCTGGGGAGTGAAGCCTGCAGCGCTCGAGGTCCAGATGGATCCATCCACATTTGCCGTACAGCTGGTCGCTCTGATCAGGGACTCGATGTGATACTCCTATCGAGCTGTAGGAGAGAAAAAAAAAAGAAAGAAAGGGGAAAAAAGTCATTGCCACCGACCAAGGAGCAATTTCGAAGCGAGCCAGAAGACAGCTGGCCTCTCTTTAGTTTGGAGTTTGCTGGCATGGCCCACTCACACGACCAAAGGCATCTGATTTGTCACCAGAGAGGAGGAGAAGAGGAAGAGAAGGAGAGGAGGAGAGGGCAGGATTTATGCCTCTCTCAGCTGCTGTGGTTGCTATCAAAGCTATCGTTGGCTTCCTTGTTTGTTTAAGATGTTTATTAACGCCTTCATTGGCTCAGTATACATCACCGTACAAGCGTACAGAAGCTCAGCGTTAATGTTTAGAGAGTTTGGTTTGTCTAGAAAGATCTTTTTTTTTGTGCTAATTTTAATCAGATTTGAATATATAATTTGAGGTATGGCAGAATGGAAAAAAGGACATGTTGTAAAAGAAGTTAGCATTGGACAAATATGAATTAACATTTAACCGGTGGGTTTAATTGGTGGGGATCCCACTGTTATGAAAACAATACATACCTTTCCACAAAGACAGTCCTGCTGAGATAAAACAGTCAAGTGGTCTTTATTGTCATTTCTCAAAATAACTTACATACATTGGAGCAAAATGTCGTTGTTTAGGCTCCTAAACAGCAGCACATTACACAGCACTACAGAGTGAAGATGCATTTTAAATACATAGATGTATTTTCTATAAATGACAAACACACAATGCTAACTAGACAGAACAAAACAATATACATGGGCATCAAAGCAGGATGTGAGTCAAGGAAATAGTGCAAAGTGCAAATATTGTCAGCAGGAAACTACCTAGAGTGGATGTTGGAGAGGAGAAGAGATGGTAGAGCTGTGCAGCAAAGGTTAATCTTCAGCCTAGCATGGATGCCCAACAACAACAACAGCAACAATAATAATAAAAATAATAATCTTTATTTATATAGCACTTTGCATGCAGGTGGCAGCTCAAAGTGCTTTACAGACAGGTGGGAAAACTTAACAGTAATACAAGAAATTATGACTATTCATTTAAAATTTATAAGAGAAAATAACAGATTAAAATACCGTGAGACGATGAGTTTTAAATAAATGCTGAGTTAAAGAGATACATTTTTAAGTGTTTCTTAAAAGTGAGCACAGAGCTTGACCGTCTAATAAAAGCAGCAGGTCAGTATCTGCAGATCTGAGATCACATGCTGGAACATAAACAGACAGACATTCTGTGATGTAAGCGGTGCTTTAAGGTCATTTAGAGCCTTAAAAACTAGTAGTAGAACTTCAAAATCTATCCTGAAGATTCAGGCAGCCAGTGCAGTTCTTTCAAATTAGCGCAATTACCACACTTCTGGTGCCCGGCACACTGTTTTCAGCGCTGTCACTCCCAGCCAGCGGCATCGGGCAGTCTCGCAATGCCGAGGCAGGTTTCAAGTAGCAGCCAGAGGTCGCGTAGCGCCGCCATCAATCCATCATTTATTGCAGCTGAACTCAGTTTTCCAACATCAAGCAGAGTCTGGAAATGACAGACATGTTCACAGGTGTTATTGATGCACATCTTGGGCAAGATTAACTGAAATTTGACTACAAGAAAAACAAGCAATTTTCACGACCCGGAGTGGCCATCTTGGAGTATGACTGCAGGTTTCTTAATATTAAAGAAATCCTATACAGCTGCTGCAATAAGTAGCATTTAAATTAAAACAATTAAAACACTTGTATATATTTTGCTCACCTACAAATCCTATTTTCTTCCAAGTCATATACATTTCCAACAAAATATGTTGCACTGACAAAGGAAAAAAAACACGAGTTCAACTAGGACTTCCAAAACAGGTGGAAACAGCATTTTGTGGCTACTGTCATGAAGTTTTAATGACATTTAGCACTGTACATTTCAATTATTCTGTCAAAATGAAATGTGCACTTGGGTTCTGGCAGACATGCAGTATTATATATTGTCAAAGCAATATGTTAAGGGGGCTGGAAAAATCAACAGAGCCAAAAAAGTAAAAACATGATCCGAGGACAAGTGTGAAGGTCTTTCATTGACAGATAAGCCGGTAAGACTCAAACAGCACGGCAGCTCTTCAGAATCCCCCTCTTTTTTGACAACAGTGTGAACTTTGACCTCCGAAGCTCCGTAGGAGCCTGTTTTTCCCTTCAAGTCCTCCTGCTGGGCCGAAACCTCTTGCTTACACCTCAGCTACCCTGATGTGAGGGTTGTCGGGCACGAGGAAAAAAGGTCTAATCTCCCCCCCACCTCCGGCTCCTCCTATCCTCTGAAAATTCCCTCTCTTTTTTTTTCTAGGCCGCCCTTTTTTTCCCCTTCCAAACGGCTCGTGCCAAGCTGTTGGGCGACACTCTGAAGGACGGTCGCGAACTTTCACAAACAATTTGAAACAGCATTCTGGGAAAGCTGATTTGGAGGGTCACCTTTTAGAGCATTTTCTTGTTTTGGGGGGGTGGGGGTGGGGATGAAAGTGGCCAAGGCCCAAACTGAGAGCATGCCCAGGCTTCCGCCCATCCGTGGCTCCAGGAG
>JAILXH010072588.1:0-13676 GCA_023558415.1 Piaractus mesopotamicus | reverse complement strand
TTGTGGGTGACCAAATACTTATTTTCCACCATAATTTACAAATAAATTCTTTAAAAATCCTACAAAGTGATTTCCTAGATTTTTTTTTCCTCATTTTGTCTCTCATAGTTGAAGTGTACCTATAATGAAAATTACAGACCTCTCTCATCTTTCTAAGTAGGAGAACTTGCACAATCAGTGGCTGACTAAATACTTTTTTGCCCCACTGTAAATGCTTTATAAAGACTGAAGTTGGAGCACGAAAAGGAAAGACATGAGAGAGGCAGAGAAGCAGAGACACACTGAAAAGTGACATGACAGTCACCACTGTGCATCCATACTGATAAGACCTATGTAAAGACAGACAGATCAAATTACATATATTGCTGATTTTCAAGTGAAAATAAGCCCCTGTCTACTATTACCTACTATCTTCCTTTGAAAAGTTATCTACAGGTTTGTGATGTTTTTACTATGAACTGACAGAGAAAGAATGCTGTTGATCTTTGAGGGATTTTCACTGTTGAGAGATTTTTTTTTATTCACTTTTCTTCAGTTTGATTTGAGTTGGGTGGGACTAAATCTGGCGCAGGTGACGTCAAATCTGCCAAAATTCCAATCAAAGTTACCAATATGTGCACCTCAGTTACTCATGTTCCTCTTGTGTGACTGTTCTCCTGTGCCCACGAGCCCCAGACAAAACTGCAAGCAAGTAGGTTATTTAAGCTTGTTCTAAATATTTGTATCATAGCCAGACACTTGCATTAGCCACTTGTTGCTGGACTTTACTACAAGCAATCTTCTTTTATTAGAGTGTGATAGACAGCGGTCCATCTTAAATGTAAGAATGAAAAGCTGTACACATGTAAACACATGTAAAAAACATGTAAACTACTCCCCTAAAGGCTCACAGTATTTCCCTACAGGCGTGGCACATAGTAAGTTTCACAAAAAGATTCTCCACTGTGTCCACTGATATGACTGTGCCGACTACTAATAGGAGCTTGTGTGAACTTAGAAGCACACACTAGCAGTTAGCTAGCTATAGGTTGTGTATATAACGTTAGTACTGATTAACTTACAAATATCAGCCACAATATGTCTGTAATGTACCTGTCATAAAATAAAAGTTCTCAAACACTGTCTGCAAAATGCAATCAGATTTCTAAAATGACTGTTAGACATCTTGTTCCCCATTTTGCACTTTTTACTCATCATTCAGAGAGTGCTCAAGAGGAGCACTCCAGACCTTGGCTTGACCTCCACTGTTTCTGTTCACTGTCATTTCACAATCACATTACGAACTGAGGCTATGTTCAGGAGAGATGGGGGTGCATCATCTCACCTTCCAAACTGGCATAAGCATGAATCTTTGGTACTCTTTTTGAATCCCAGCACTTCCATCACTCTGGATTTAACACTGACATTGTTTGTCTTGTTGCAAGTGACGCAAAAGATACTTTGAAATCTGATTTAAGCGGCCAAAGCTTCCAGACTGATACATATCTGTACAAATCTGATTGGAATCACATTTCAAACCACCTCCAAATTGGTTTGGAACCAACTGGCAAAAATTGGATTTCATGCGTTTTTGTCCAGACTTTAAAAAATCAATCTGAATACAATCTGGACATGCCACAAATCAGATTTGGGCTGGCATTCTGAACAAGGCCTTAGAGCTAAGGCTCTAAAAGAAGCATAAGAATCTTAAGATCTCATGGTTCTGATCCTCAGAGATTCATAAGGAGAAGTTCTACACATAACCTTTCTTTGAATAGGCTCAGTAACAATTTAATGTCCTTTGGGCTCCTTAAAAGAACCATTTATTGAAAACTTCTTAATCAAATCAATGGTCCCTCGGTGGCATCACACTCAAGAACCCTCTTGGCTGGTCCCTTCATGTTTAAGAGAATAATAGGGAGAAATAAGTAGCGTCGTTAATGGCCAACCATATTAAAGACCTGTAACCTTATGGTGAATGTGGTGAAATGTTAAGCTATTGACTAGAAATGACTTAGCCCTTTAAGTGTGGGCCTTTAAGGCTTAAGATGTTATACATAAACAAGATATTTTAAATTTCCATCTATAGCTGAGAGAGGAACAGATACGCAGACAGAAAGAGAGTGAAGAGTTTATTGTAATGATTACAAGACAGGTTTAATAAACAGAACTAGCTGAAACCATGTTGTCATGGAACCGTTCTGTATGACACCCTATTTTCAGTACTTTTATTTTTACAGCTCTCTCCCACGGGCATCCTCCTCTCAGAGTTCCCCCTTTCAGCAGAGAGGCGTGACACAACTGGGTCTGACCGCTCTCACAGTGACACTCTGCTGCTTTACCTCAGGGAGAGTGGTCCAGGAGTGGCCACCTGCTTTCCTTTCATTTATATTTGGTCCAGTTAAATTGAGGGCCTCTACAATGTGGAAAAATATCCCTGCAGGTTTCTTTGAGAAATTGCAAGCAATTCTCCTGAAAAGAATGGAAACTGTAACAAAGCTAAAGGGTGGACACACTAAATACTGAAAATAATGTAAATTATATTTAGCTATTAAGTCTTTTGTGCAATTTTCTGTTAAATATTTTTTCTGCATTTTTTTCTGATTCCGTAGTTGTATTTAATGGCCATTTTGATTGGAATTTAAATAAATGAAAGGGTCTCTAGTGTGTGCACAGTATTGTAAATATCAACATACAACCAAGTTTGTTTTAGACAAATTTATCAAATAAATCCAGAATGCTGCACAGAGTCCTGCACAATGTCATATATTTAAAATAATTATTCAGAGGATAGGAAGCTTTAAAAATGAAGAAACGTTAGACGAGTTGAGAATGATGAGCAGAGCTGTAGATGATTCTATAATTACTGAGAAAGTTGCGTCAAGATTGAATTCAAGATTTAATTCATTTAGCACACAGAATGCCTTTTATTTGTAAAGTGGTGATAAAATCTTTAGGTAGATAACTTACATACATACATAAATGTAACTTTAAATACTTGAAATATTGAAAAAAAAAACATCTAGCATGCATTTTGCTGTCTATTCTAGCAAATTTTAACCTACATTGTATAGGTTATTATTGTATGTAAGTAACACAAATTATTAATATAATAATTAATTGATTCCAAAATTGTTAATCTTTCAAACTGTTATTTTCACTGACCTGTCAGGCAGCTAAGTGTCAGCCTAAGGCCAAAAAGAGGGTGTGGTGATAAAATGGACAGTACAAACAGGATTGGTTTTAAAGGACAATTCTACTTTTCAAAATTTCTGCATGATCATTCAAGGTGGTTTGATGTGAAATTGATTTAAACAACATATCTTTCAGGCTAAACTCTTCTCAAAATTAACATAAAACAACCAGTTTAGAACCATTTCACATTACAGTTTTCTGTGATGTAGCTTTCAGATGCATTACCTGCTTCTGATGTCTGGTTCCTATCACCACCACTGTGAACAACTTTGACTTGGTAACATCAGGAAATAACTTTGTTTACATCTTAACCATTTAATTACGCAGACATTTTGAAATGTAAGTGGAAATGTTCCTCAAACTCCCCACAACCTTAACCTAATGCATAACTATACACTGTTAGAAATAAAGGTTCTGTGCAGGTACATTTTTTGTTCATCAAGGTACAAACAATGTAATTGTTCCCTCAAAAGGTACAACAGTGGTTTTAAGGTCTGATTGTGAACCTTAAATAAGTTTTTCCAGGTGAAAATTACGTATTTGTACCTTTTTATAACCTAATGTTTTAACACAAAACAATAAAATAAAAACCCTGGAGACGAGACGGGGTGTGTGGAGTCAAGTACAATTTAGAGAATATAATTTCAATGGATTATGATACAGTTATGTTCCCTGACTAAAGGTACTGAGATGTACCCTTGAGGGTCCCACCCCAGTGACAAGAGGGGTACTGCCCCAGTGACAGCTTCATACCATTATTTCTGTGTATGCACTTAGTAGTGTACAACCGTAATTTTTTATTTTCAAGTGAAAGCAAAGAAGTGTCAAATAAAAAGGCTCAAAAATGTGGACATCATGGAAAAGGCTCTTCATGTTAAGGACAATAAGTGAAGCATCTGTAATTTCTACCACTGTAATCCAGTAAAACACTGTCTAGCATTTTCCATTCTGGTCTATTTGTTCACAGTCAAAGTAGCTACATGCTGAAACTCTGTAGGTAAGAGTTGTGACCCTACCTAGCCTCCTTCCAGCTGACTGTACAGTGTAGTCAGTCTGTGGGATGAGAAGTAGCAGTCGGCCCAGGAACAATAAGAGGAAAAAAGAGGGGGAGGATAGAGTTTGTCATTTTTTATCTGATCCTGCTCAATCTCCAATTCAGAACAAAATCCAGAAAAGATCTAATCACTCAGACAGACTCAGTGTTCGATAGATGACTTCTGTATGACTACAGAAGGTCAAGATGGACAAAAGCAGGACAAGACACCAAGCAATAACTTTGTGGTCAGACTTGATTTTTTGTGTGGGCACAGGTGATTCCACAGCGGTGCTTCTGCTGATAAGCTGATGATCTGTCAGTTAACATTAAAGGGTTTTGTTTGTTTTTGTTTGTTAGATCGCTGTTCAATATTTTATCCTCTGTGCTTCTGTGTCTGAGAAGCATCTGCTTAATGAAATGATGAAATCATGTTGTTTAGTGAATAAAACATGGAATCAACAGAGAACTCAATTATTTTACACAGATAGATTTCTGAGCTTTAGTAGATAACTTTTACTTTTGGTTACAAAGTGAAGTTCAGATCTTTTCTCCACAGGTCTTCTGTTATCCCTGGCAACCGAAGCAGTCACTCAGAATCTGTACTGTCCACCAGGTTTTGCGAAGGCAGGGAAAAAATGCGAAGGTATGGACAAGTCCTGTTACCTTTATAACAACAAGTCTATTTGTTTTTATGTTTGTCTATTTAAAATGGCAAACATTATCTGTGTTATGTTTTTTCTGTGTTTAAATGTGAATGAAAAGAAAATGTAGAAAATAGATGTTTAATTTACTGACAAAGAAATCAAACTACAGTCAAATAAAAGTACTATTACTTAAAAATATTTAAGACAGCACAACTAGTGGAAAACAATGCTTGTGTATAACAACCAAAGGAGCATCCAAGTTATGTGTTACTTCTCACCATAGGTCACTATAACACTGTACTCTAATATTCAGTCAAGATAATGTCAACAAAATCCACAGAACACTGCATTTAATTTTCACTGTATTTGTTGTCAGGCTTTTATCACGAGCACTAAGCAGTAACTGAACAGTCTTCTACTTGTTGTTTACTAAATTTTCATTTTCGTTTAATATACAGTTGTATGCAAAGGTCTGGACACTTGTGGCCAAGTTACATATTTTGTTGATTTTTGAAGTGAAAAGAAGTAAAAACTCTGTCTCTCTCTCTCTCTCTCACACACACACACACACACACACACTTTCTAAACCACTTATCCTTCTGATTCACGGGGGGGTGCTGGAGTCTATCCCAGTGGTCAATGGGTGGAAGGCAGGAAACACCCTGAACAGGTCACAAGTCTAACGCAGAGCAGACAGACAGACGTATACATTCACACACACACATTCACACCTAGGGACAATTTAGCATGTCTAGTTTGCCTGACTGCATGTCTTTGGACTGTGGGAGGAAACTAGAGCAGACGGAAACAGAAGTAAGCTATTACTTACTTACTTACTGAACTTGTTGGGCCTTAAACGACTAAATAATGATTAGAAACAATTAGACGGGGCAAGAACTGTCATCAGCTCATGACAATTCCAGAGTGTAATAAATTCACTGACTCTTCAAACCTTGCGCTAATACTCAATAATCATGGGCTCCTCTAAGCAGTCAGCTGAGGATGTGAGGATCTGCAACCTCATCACAAAAGTCTGCAAAGTATGCAAAACAACATCTAGGTATGCCAGAGGCACTGTGGAAACAAGTTCTGAGGACTGATGAAGTAACAACGGAACTGTTTGGCCACAATTATGTTTGGAGAGAAAAGGAGCAGTATTTGATGATCTTACCAACTGTTCAGCATGGGGGAGGATTGATTATGCTGTGGGGTTGTATGGCAGCCAGTACAGGAAACATTGCATAGGTAGATGGAAGAAAGGGTTCCAAATTCTTGAAGCAAATGTGACACAGTAAGTCAAGAAACTGAAGCTAAAAAGAGGCTGGCTTCTGCAGCAATACATCCTATACAACATGAGCCTAAACATATCTCAAAATCCACCATGCATCTATCAAGATATTCAAGTTAAATCTTTTGGAATGGCTTTCACAGTCCCATGACTTGAACATTGCACATGGCACAGTAACATTTTTTTTTTTCCAATTAACCAAATATAAAGCATAGTTTGCTGCACAAGATGTTTTTACTTAAAACATCAAAATATGACATTTGGCCAGGGGTGCCTACACTTTTGCATACAACATAGTCCACAGGATTCCACAGAATAGAACAAAATCTACCAGTACCTAATCAGCAGATGATATGGCAAAAATATAACATCAATGTACTTCAAGACATTTTCACGATACATGATATACGTCATGCTAGTTTTTTCTAAGTTCTGATAAGTAGGATTAGAAAAAACTGTCCAGTGGCCAGATGTGAAAAAAAAACTATATGAACTGAGTACAATGATTTTTATTCAACATTTCACAAAGTGGAATGCTGAGAGTTCACCAAATCCAATTAAACAATACTCACTTTGCTCTATCTAATAAAACATGCAGATTTTTAGTGCTCTTAAAGTAAGAAAAGCTTATGATGAGCAATAGAACGTCTTCGGCTCACACCTGCGGCCAAATCACAGTCATGATGTTATTCGCAATAAAACACTTCTGTGTAGTCAAACAAATAAGCCCTAAATATTTAATATTAGCAATTCTTTCGGAGTTACAGACAGAGCCATAAAACTGTCACAATATCAGGTTCAGCTCTTTTTATTTTTGCCAGATGAACCTGTAAAGCATTTCACACCTTGCTTACTGAACTGTATTCTGTTTGTTTCTGGTTAATTGCAGTTTGTTTAGTTGTTCTGCTGTCACAGTTTCCAATGAAAACTTTACTTAGGGGCAACAACAGGCTCTGAATTTTAATGTCGTGCTGTAGTTCTACAGAATCTGAATATCTTCTAGAAGTTAGCTAATGTATCCATGTTCTGTTTTTGTATGTCTGTAAGTGCTGTTAATAACGCATTATATAACACTTTCAAACATTCAGATTTTGTCACTGTAACAAGTAACTGTAATAATCAATAATACGGTATAATGTGACAATTTATCACAATAATAATAAATTCTGTTTGTTGCACAACCCAATGCAAAGTTAATTTTCATATGTGCTCTGTATCTTTTAAAACAGATGAGAATGAGTGTGGGTTTGAAGAGGCAATCTGTGACAAAAACGCAGTTTGTTACAACACAAATGGTAGCTACTACTGCCAGTGTGAAACAGGATACCAGGAACCTTCAGGGAAAGTTAATTTCACTCAGGAGAACAGCAGGGGATGCAAAGGTCAGTAATTCCACTGTACAGTGCCCTGTGCCTGAAAAAGTGCTTCAGTAGAAAAGGCTGAATCTCTGCTGTTGTTCTTTTCACAGACATCTGGGAGTGTTCAGAGATCACAGATATCTGAGGCCCCAATTCTGAGTGTAATAATACCATTGGCTCCTATTTCTGCACATGCAAAGACGGATTTGTTTCCAGCAATGGAGAGAAGAAATTTAATGCAAGCCAGGGTGTTACATGTGATGGTAAGACAAGACGTGTCATTTTATGCAGTTTTTGCGTAACTGACCATTTGTGAAACTCTGACAGGTTCCACCTCTCTTAGTTATTGTTACTATGTCAGTCAAACTTACTTACTCAGACCTTCTGACTGCATCTGTACCACAGATTAAAAAGTTCAGGAACACAAAGAAAAATTTAGAAGAACACACACACAGATATAAAATCTTGAAAACTGAAAATATGGCAATAAGCTAGTAATTAAAAAAAAGGATTTATTCATCAAACCACAAAAATATTTCAGCCATTGGATGTTAAAGTGGCAGGTTTTCATGTCCAATAAGCAGGAAGTTTTAGGGATGGAAGCTGCTCCTTCAGACGAGCTAATGATACTGTGTGGTGCAACACTAGACACTGAGAAAGACGCATCCTATATAAAAAAAACTGCACAAAGTATTTGAAAATGTATGAAAATGGCTAAAAGATTTTTTTGGTACTTTAATGTACTTTAGTGATAGGAGTCATTTTGGAATTAAACAATGTATTTGAAATGTATCTATATGTCCACATCCATGTATTTTTTTCTTCATCTTGTGAACAAAGGCGTTTATCAAACAAATGCTGGCATTTTAAAACACAGATTCTGGCATTGTGAAAGAGTGCACTAAAAGGCTCATATCCTACATTTTTCTTACATTTTATTTTTCCCCTGGGGTCCATTTATTATGCTGGTGTGGGTTTATGTACCAAAAAATAGTCATAATTAATTTTTACTTGGCCATTCCCAGCTTCTCTTTATCCCTTACAATTAAACAGGCTGTGCCTTAAAGACTGGCATATGTAAATGACCTCAGATCTGATTGGCTGCTTCATCCAAAAAGCAGTCCAGGTCGAAACATTCCTTATAACTTCAGTGTAAATGGACAAATGATTTGTTTTTTCATGACGTTACTTTAAACAATGAATTCAAAGCAGGCTGGTTTTTGCTTTGTTTGCATATATAGACCTGAGTGTAAGTGGTCCCTTTTGAAACGTTAACAGTGTTTACATACTACGTCAAACTCTTTCAGTTCAAAAATGCGAACAATATTTTGTTTTGCATGATATGGGCTCTTTAATATTTAGATCCAGTTTTTTTTTTTTTGTTTTGAGAATGCTGTACAGCACTGTTTAATCTGACTAATCAAGCTAACTGTCAGTAGCTAGATTAGAAAAAGCTAACCTGAAGACCCCCTGCACTCAAGAACACTCAAGAATGTGTTTTTAAATGGTTAACTGCTCTTGGATTGGGGCTGTCATAATCATGAAATTAAAGCTGATAATTATTTGTCATATAAATCATTGTGATTAATGATTTGTCATTTCTTGTTCATTGTTCGCAACTATTAAAATACTAGCCTAAAGGTGCCAAAGTGGCTGAATAGCCAACTTATTTGTTAGCTATATTTACTTGGTAGCTAACATTGGTTGCACTGTCGAATCAATACTACATACGTACTCACACAAATGTCTACAGTTACACAGAATTATTTGTAGACTTAAGCAAAGTTATGCGAAATATACAAATCTAGGCAAAAAACACTAATTCTGCTACAACGTATGCTAATACATAGCAACTAGCAACATAGCTAACAAATAAACAAACATTACACAGAACTTTTTTGTTTACATAAGTCCCATGACGTCTCAATGAATGCATTTACTGCTTTCTTTTGTTTATACCCATTTTCCTTTAGCCAACACACGCAATTCTGGTTTATTGCAGCACCATACGATTGTGAAATTCTTCGACTGTGGAAAATAATTGGTTAGATAAGTGCGATCATCTCAAATAATTGTTGTGATTAGGTAATTATGTAATGATTGTGACAGGCCTATTTTGGATGGCTTATTATGGTTATATAGACTGATACTTGTATCCAACGTTTTTTCCACTGATAATACAGGCTTTTTCAGTCCATCTGAAGAAAGAGATTCATGAGGCATTACATGGTAGTTTAGTTTTGTACGTCTTGAATGAGCCAGAATTGATCACGGTCAAATATACTAAGATATGCTAATGAAATTATGTGCCAGGCACTAACAAGAGCTGTGAGAGTCAGTATGAAGCCAGTGCCTAAGCACCAAGAGCCGACGAAGGCCGGGGGAAGCAGGCTTAGCCTGAGCCTGTGCAGCCGATTCTAAACCAGCATCAGCTAGCTCTCGTTAAGGGCAGCAGAAGCACTTGGGCCAAGAAGGAGAAAGTGTTCCCAGCCCTCATGTCCCTCAGCAATGCCACCCAGGTCACCAGGCTGCAATTAAGATGTTCTCCGAAGTGGCGTTTCCTGTGACTGACCCTTTTACATTTACACAGACAAATCAAGTCACATGATTTAAGAACCAGTTGGTGCTTCTTATCTTTCCACCCGGCTACACTAGCTGGAAGTCAGCTTGATTATGACAGCTGTCAAAGGGACAGGGTCTCGTAATAAACAGCAAATACAGACACTGCCAGTTAATGTGTGCTACTCAGTGATGCAGGGGAGTCATTCAAAAACGAGCCATCAGTAAATAGCCATCATTGGCCTGTTCTTGTCCAAGTGCTTCAGTAGAAAAGGCTGAATCTGAATCTCTGCTGTTGTTCTTTTCACAGACATCAATGATTGTTTAGACATCACAGATATCTGCGGCCCCAATTCTGAGTGTCATAATTACATTGGCTCCTATTTCTGCACTTGCAAATACGGATTTGTTTCCAGCAACAGAGAGAACAAATTTCATGCAAGCCAAGGTGTTACATGTGATGGTAAGACAATATGTGTCATTTAGGTGCAATTTTTGCATAATTGACTGTTTGTGAAACGCTGACAGGTCTCACCTCTCTTAGTTACTGTTGTAAATGACACTTTCAACCAATCAGATTTTATCACTGGAACTAACTGTCGTATACAATAATGTAGTATAATGTGACATAATTTATCACAAAAACAAAAAAATTATATCATATTCCCCACTGCAACGCAAAGATGTTTTATGTGCCCTGTATCTTTTAAAACAGATGCGAATGAGTGTGAGCCTGAACAGGCAGTGGCTGTCTGTGGTAAAAACACAGTTTGCTACAACATAGTTGGTAGCTACTACTGCCAGTGTGAAACGGGACACTGGGAAACTTCAGGGAAAGTTAATTTTACACTGAACAGCAATGGATGCAGAGGTCAGTAATTCCACTATACAGTGGCCTGTTCTTGTCCAAGTGCTTCAGTAGAAAAGACTGAATCTGAATCTCTGCTCTTGTTCTTTTCACAGACATTAATGAGTGTTTAGAGATCACAGATATCTGCGGCCCCAATTGTGAGTGTAATAATTGACTGTTTGTGAAACTCTGACAGGTCTCACCTCTCTTAGTTATTGTTACTATGTCCGTCAAACTTTCTGCTCAGGCCACTTGACTGCATCTGTACCATTCTGTGCAATATTGTTTCTTTATTTGTCGGCTGTTTCATATTACCTTATTGCTTTAATTTCTTATTACCTTTTTACCTTTTGCCAGTTTCACAGTTTTAACACAGTCCCCAGGATTCTGGAGATTTTAAGAGAAATAATCCAAACTGAGAAAAACCTCACCAGTACCTAATCAGCAGACAACATGTAAAGCAAAGTAGGGGTGGATAATATGGCAAAAAAAAGTTTTTCTGAGGTTTGATAAGTTGGAATAGAAATAAGATAACTAGACTAAAACTAGAACTAGACTAGAACTAAAAAAATACTCTTAAACCAATGATTACAATGATTTTTATTCAGCGTTTCACAAACTGCACTGCAGTAAATCCAGTTAGACAGATATTATCATATATTTGTAATGAAACATGCAGTTTTTTTTAGTGTTCTGTAAATGTAAGAGTAGCACTTTGTGATGTTATAGAATGCCCTTATCTCGTGTCTGCGACCAAATCACAGTCATGATGTTTATTCACAATCACACACTTTTGTTCTGCTGCTTTTATACAACAGTTCTACAAAATAAGAAAAAAGTAAAGCACAGAAGCCCTGAACATTGTATTAAACATGCTATAATACTGGCAGTTCCTAAAAGTAATAGCCTTTTGCGTTACAGATATCACTTTCACAATGTCAAGTTCAGCTTAATTATTCTGTTCTTGCCAGATTAACCTGAATGTCATTTTTTTTTAAAAGCATCATCTTGTTGCTAAATTGTATTCTGTTTGTTCCTGGTCCATTCCAGTTTGTTTAGTTGCTTCTGCCATCACAGCTGCCCACCGCAACAACAGGGGGCAACAACAGGCTCTGAGTTTAATGTTGGCCTGCTCTAGGTCTTCAGAAGCTGGCCAAACAGGCTACAGGCCAAATATCGTCTTATAGAAGTTAGTTAATGTATCCATTTTCTGTTTTCGTATGTTGATAAGCTGAAAATAAGTCATGTAAAGCCATCCTATCGGTGCTCATTCGAATTATACAGATACTGTAGAAAAAAGTGCTGTAATTACAAATAACAGCACATGTAAAACGTTCCTCAACCAATCAGCATTTTTGACAGAACTGTTGTATAACATGACATAATTTATCACAATAATGATAAATATTGTCATACTGCCTAAAGCAAGGAGTTTTTTTTACATGTGCTCCATATCTTTTAAAACACATGAGAATGAGTGTGAGTTTCAAAAACCCAACCTGTGGTGAAAACGCAGTTTACTACAACACAGTGGCACAAAGGCTGAATCTGAATCTCTGCTCTTGTTCTTTTTACAGACATCAACAAGCGTTCAGAGCCTACAGAGACCTGCAGTCCCAATTCTGAGAGTCATGATATCACTGTCTTCTATTTCTGTACGACCAAAGACGAGTTTGTTCTTAGCAATGGAGAGAAGTTATTTAATGCAGACCATATTAAAGTGGCAGGATTTCTTTTCTTTTTTTCTGTAATTCACTGTTTATTTTGTTTGTAAACAGCATTATAATATAAAGCAATAAAAGCAAATTCTGTTTGTTTCACCCTATACCCCCATTTGTCCCTCCCCCATATCCATCCCCTGTTTAATAATAAGAAGAAGAAGAAGGAGAAGAAAAAAAAGAAAAAGAGATAAGTTACCCTTTATTATTCCCACAACGGGGAAGCTCACCTCGTATTTAACCCATCTGTGCATTGAAACACCCACATACACATTAGAGAACACGTACACTAGGGGGCAGTGAGCACACTTGCCAAGAGCAGTGGGCAGCACTATCCACGGCGCCTGGGGAGCAGTTGGGGGTCAGGTGCCTTGCTCAAGGGCACTAAAGTCACGTCCTGTCAGCTCAGGGAATCGAACTGGCGACCTTCCAGTCACAAGGCTGTTTCCCTAATCTTTTTACAGCTTTTGCTTCTCTTCATATCTGCTTGATTGACAAATGATTTCAAGAGATTGTTATCATTGTCTGACTGAAAGTTTGTTAGGTGCTCCAAGAAACAGGTTCAAGTATGATGCTGTGTGTGTGTACTGTGCTCTTAATATCCAGTCTCATAAAGGATGGATTGCAAGCTGGGCCCAAAGTGACAGGTTTTCTTGTGTAATAAGCAGGATGTTTTAGCAAAGGAAGCTGCGCCTTCGGATGAGCTGATGCTAAAGCTAATGCTACTAACACTGGAAGTATTTGGTGCAACACTAGATCCTGAGGAGGACTCGTCCCATATGGAAAAGAAATACATTTAAACATATTTAGCAAATACATTTGAAAATGTATGAAAATTGCCAAAAGATTTTTTTTTTTTTTTTTTTGTTACTTTAATGTACTTTGGTATTGAGAAGACATTCTGGAATGAAACAACATATTTCACAAGTATTTCACATACAAAAAATGATATCCATCTATATAGATTTGTTTTCCATGCTGGCATTGTGTAGGGAAGTGCATCAAAGGGCTCATATCCTACATTTTTCTTACACATTATTTTTCCCCAC
>JAILXH010072573.1:14517-27428 GCA_023558415.1 Piaractus mesopotamicus | reverse complement strand
AAAAAAAAAAAAAAAAAAAAAAAAATAGTATAAAGAACAGACTGAATTATGACTCTAAGACTGAGTGGGGGGGGGTTAACAACCATAAATGCATCCAATCCAATGTGCTGTTGCGTTTTAAACATGCAATGCCCATGCAAGACTGAGAGTAGAGCTCAGTCAATACCATAATCCTTCATTTGGTCTTTTAATGCCTATTACCTTTTCCTTACTAAATTCCCCTTTCTGACACATTGTCCATGCAAATGATATGTATGTATGTATGAACATAAAGTTATGTGGAACACATTGTCTTTTCACCAACTGACAATGGAAATTAGAAAAAGGTGTGGAGTGAAGCTGGCATCCCCTTTCCTTTGAAAAAACAAAAGCGCATATGAAACCAGAAGCTAGTCTCCACAGAGAGGCTGCTGTGTGCTGGGGTCACTTTAGACGGACATGAGGCAGGCTCAGGGACTCTGAGTTGCCTGTGGGTCCAGCCTGGCTGTGAGCTGATCCAGGGGTTCCTGTTTGTACAAGCTCAGAGGAGAAGCAGGCGTCCGTGCTTTGCTGTGGAAGGAAGTTTAAGTTCCCCTCATTGGTCGCCAGCTCTTTGTCGCTGATGAAGAGTTCTGTGTCGCCCCAGTCTGGCAGGGTCTCCCGATCATTGGACTCATTGTTGCTGCTGCCACTGCTCCGAGCGGACAGATTAGGGTGGCAGTCCCCACCAGAGGGCAGCATGAGGTTTTGAGCAGAGAAAGACTTTCCCAGTCCCCGGTCTGAATGCAGTGGGTTGTTTGCTCCTGAAGACATGAGGCCTAGTGGATTAATTTCAAGACTCAAGTGTCTCCTCCAGGAGCCTTCCTCTTTGGGGCTCCTCTCTGGTCTGCTCCTTAGCTGCACCCTGCTTTGAGAACATTTTACCTCTGAAACAGCTTCAGTCTGGGTGTTAAGCAGGCAGCCATTAGGGCTCTCTGCCCTGCTCTCCTGCAATGTCTCTGAGATCAGACTGGAAGGTGTGCCTGGAGACATGGTGGGCAGCTGCAGAGTGTTTGTGTTGGGGTTGGTGGTAGGGAGAGGTCTGGTCAGCTCAGAGAAGTTGGGATGACCTCTGGAAAGGTTGTTAGGGGTGAGGATGGGGGGAGGCGAGGCTGGGTAAACACTTTCTGGGCTAGAGGGTTGATTATGAAGCAGTGGGGAGGGAGAGAAAGAGGAGGCAGAAGTTGGGTAGCCAGTGCCCAAGGTGAGTTCACTGGGGGCCAGAACGAGTTGCAGGCCACAGGGCAGGTTAGCACTGGCAGACCGAGAAACCCCATTGCCTGTGAGCTGTGTGGAGGAGGACAGATCCTTGCTCTGGATGGAGCTGTGGTAGTCAGATGTCTGCTCCAGCTCAAACAGAGGAAGAGCTGAGAGGCCCATCACTGAGGACGAGCCTTTCTGCAGAACTTGCCGGTAGATGTCCAACAATGAGTCCAGCTTTGACTCAATGGACTGCACCTGCATCACGTGAAACAAAATGATTTAGACAACTTAGCATGTAGTGCATGTTTTCTATCTTTCTCTATATGTTGAACTTCAGACTCAAAGTACAGGTTTTTTTATCACTCACACGCTCAGAAATAAACATTGCTTGGACGTGGTTCTAGGAAAACTATTCTTTAAAGAACCTATTTTTTAGAGACACTTCTAAAATAAAGATACAAAAAAAAATACAGTTCTACGTAAAATCCATTATTTAGATGTATTTTAAACTTAAAAAGGTTTTTGTTCACTTGCACTTTTCATTTTCAAAACTGGCTCTTTAAAGAACTACCCATTAATAGGCTCTTTAGGAAACCAAAAGTGGTTCTTAATTACTCCAAAGAAACTTTAACACCAACTTTATTTTTAAGAGTGTAGTGGCATTCTGTTTATACTCTGTATTGCAAGTCAATCAGAACAACATGCTCATGCCTCTGGCAGAAACCTGTCTGTTACAAGACAGTGCTGAAAGTTTTATTCTTTTTGCCACTTGAGAGAACAAATTAGATGACTCAGTCAGTCTTTAGTTTGAATGACAGGACTGTCTGGGTACATGGTACTTAGGATGTGTCCACTGATAGGTCAGCATTGCCTACTGCCCAATGCCTCTGGTGACAACATTTCACAACTTGGCCAGGAAAAGTGCAGAACTTGTGGATTTTCACACATGCACAATTATCCACCATTACCATTAAAACAATGGAGTAAATGTGGGAGATGTGTTGCTAAAAGCAAGGGTACTGAAGCATGCTTCTTAATTACAAATATAGTGCATAAATAAAGTGCATACAACAGACAATGTTTCTATATTTGGACTGGCCACAAATTCTTGGTTATGGTGACAGGATTTACTGTGAATTCAGTGCAAATGTGTGTATCTGTTTCCCCATGTGTCCATACGTGACTTACCTGTCTTTCTACCTTACACACACGCCCCAACATGCTCATGTCATGCTCCAAAGACTCCCCTTCTGGAAGGATCCTGTCCCTCATCTTCCTATCCATGGGTATCTGGCCCTTCCCCAAGATCTGATCCACCCTATGACAAAAAAAAAAAAAAAAAAAAACTGGTTAAATAAGTACAGAAGAAAGGAAGAGACACCACAAAAAGCTGGATCTCCTCTAACCAGAGCATGGCACAGCACAGAAGGACAAAACCTGATTCCAGTTAAAGAATAAGAAAAGTTGTTAGAGTTTGACCACCATCTTGAACTACATTATTCAGAGTAATTGGGAACAGAAACGTTGTAATGCAAAATGCAGATATTGCCTGACTTTCAAAGGATTAAAGTTTTTGGGGTTTTTTTTGCTCTTTTTACTAGCAAGTGGCATAAATTAAGATATATTACATTAACCCAAGTTATGACTAATGCTAAAGCTTAATTACAATACTAATCTTGTAATGTATTAGTGAGATGTTAGCTTTAATTTTACAGTTTTTCGTTTGGGTCATCATGCAAAGTAATGGAAAACAGAGTTAAGCCAGTAACAACCACAAATCTACACCAATAAGACTTGAGAAAAGCAAGTGTTAGAGATTTAATGTTTTCCTTTAGTTGGGAAACTTTGATAACAAGTATCAATCACTTTGGAGTCCAATGCTGATGCTTAGATAATGCCCTCAAATATACACCTTCAGTTGTGTTTTATATTTTACTTATAAACAGATTTTCTAGAACCCATCTGATAATTAGTGATTTGGTGAACTTATGCAGCATAAATTGCACAAAAAGCAGACTTCAAACCTTAAGTAAGTGCACTAGCTCAGCATCAACTCTGAACCCTTGAGAGACAGTGTGGGTTAATTCAGGTAAGCATTTGCCCAAGCCCAGCACTCCAGTTTACGAAACAGTGGCTAGGCATGAGTCTAACCCTGAGCTGGTGTGTTTCTTCCTGCTTTGGCTGTAATACAAGTGCAGTGAAGAAGAGGACAGGTTCCTGGCTTTGGTGTTTAGGGTCTGCTGTGGACCCGAGCCTGCAGCAAGTCTGTGTGTGAGAGAGAGGTGTATTTTTAATCTTTCATTATGAGGCAAGGAGAGAAGAGGAATGACTCTAGAGGAGCTACTCCAAGCAACATTAGCACAAGCACTACTCCAGATGGATCACATGGGTAGATAACATGCACTAAAAGCAGTATTCAGTCAACTACAAACCTCAATTCCAAAAAGCTGGGACAGTGTGTGAAATGCTAATGTAAACAGAAAGCTGTAATTTGGAAAATTGTATGTCAACAACGTCCAGCAATGTTGCCGATTTCTCCAGGCTCAATCTGAAATGTACTGATACACATTGGAAATGTGTACTGTGGTCTGACGAGTCAACCTTTCACACTATTTATGGAATCCATTCAGATTGCTACCAGTGTACCAGTGTATAGTTCAAAAATCAGGCATGGGTAACTTTTAAATCTGTGAAGGCATCATTAACGCTGAAAGATATATAAACATTTTGGAGCAACAAATGCTGCCTTCTAGACAACACCTTTTGCAAGGGCGCCTATGCTTATTTCAAGATGACAACGCCAAGCCACATTCTGCATGTGTTAAACAGCATGGCTGCGTAATCAGAGAGCGTGAGTGCCAGACTGGCCTGCCTGCAGTTTCCCACTGAAAATGTGGTGCATTACAAAGCGCAAAATATGACAACGAAGACCTCATATGTGTGTGTGTGTGTGTGTGTGTGTGTGTGTCTATATATATATATATATTTATATACACACACACTACATTAAAAGCTAGTGCAGGGGTCACAACCCAAATGTTAATAAGAGTCATTTTGTCTTTTCAACAAAAATCTAACCACCTTGGGAGCCACAACATTTTGAGTCCAATTTACCATCTTGGCCTGCACCATTTAAGGTGGAACGGGACAATTCAAACAAGAAGCTGGAGAACGAGAAACTGACTTCGGCTTCACATTTTTAGTGTTTAACAGTGTCTCGTTGAAGATTAAACATATCAGGAAACCAGCTGGAGTGATTATAAACATCTGTTCATCTCCAAATTATCAATGTTCGTCTTAAATCTTTCTCTTTGCCTTTATGTTAGCTACTAGCTAGGTGAACTAGGGGTTATAGGCTACATTAACTCCAGTGTTTAAGATCATTTATTGTTAAAACTGTGTCAGAACAATCAGCAGAGCAAAGGAGGATTATTTTATTTTTACCTAGAAGTCTAATTCTCCTGTGGAGCCGCAGGTTGCAGACCCTTAAGCTAGCGTATGGAAGCTCCCGTTTTCCCCACGGTTGTAGTTGCTGCCAACCAGAGGACTATCGATCAAGCGATGTCAGAGCTTCCACACCCAAATCGAAAAGGATGATATACATACATATATATATATTTTATAATATAATATATATATATATATATTTTTTTTTTTAGGCCTATACATAAACACACACAGACTCATTTGAAGACTTGTAAATAGGAAGAATGTCAGAAAATTTAACTTTCAAAACTTAACCAATTGCTGTTTTCAGTGCCTAGACAAAAACATAAGTTGATGCTTTCTGTTTTTCTTAAGGTTTCACATGCTGTCCCAAATGAGGTAAATGGCTTAGCTTCAGGTTTTTTTAAAGACAATAAAGTGTGCAAAATATCATAAGCATTCTGGAATGAATACTAAGTTCATCACAAGACATTTACTACACCCGTCTAGCAAGTGGGAAACATACCACTTTATAGTCTGCACACCTCACTCTGGCACAGCCTTAGACTCCATAATCCTCTGATTAATACATGTCAGCAGCAAAATCCAGAATGCTGACAAATCGTCTAGTGATTAGACGTCTAAAAGCAATACTATGTTCCAAATTCATTAAAGAAAGAAGATACTAATCTAAGGTAGTCCCACATTCAAAGGAACAGCATGCAAGATGTCATATTAGGCATACAATTACTGCTTCTCATTTTCAGACAAAGAGAAAATAACACAGAGCAAAAGGAGATATAGGCTAGACAGAGTCAACAGCTTAAGCCTTTGTGTCTGTGAATGACGTGCAACAAAATGGGCTTGACTGCTCAGTAATGCAGTGCAGTTTAACAGTGCGCCACTGCTAAACATTTCTTGATATTTCTTTGTATTTCTTAACCATTGCAAACCATCACTGTTATATCAAAGCCTTACAGATTTTTTCAGTTTTGATTTTTTACATCATTTGAAAACAACTATTGCTTGACCATTAGCCTGATGACTAGGCCAATAAAAAAGGGCCCAAATGACTTAGAATAAAATGTTGTTATATTGATATATATTGAAGTGTGTTTTTTGCCTCTCCTGTAAGGTTTTATTACAACTGTGACGATATTGTCGTAGATGAACCAGACACATAGACTAAGCTTGGAACTCATGTCCATGATTTCTATGTTAAGTAATGTTGTTGGGGGACTGTGGGTCAGCTGACCCTGGGGCTGAGTGTTTCCTCTTAGCTTGGCTGTAATACAAGTGCAGGGAGGGAGAGGAATAAGTCTTGGCTTTGCTGCTCAGGGTCTGTGGAGGACCCACTATTGTGTCCAACCTGAACAGGAGAGTGCAAACAAGGCAAGACAATCAGGGGATCAGATGTAGTCACAAATACACACATAGTGGTTTATGTGGTCATTTATTTCTGCGAGTGCATTCTGTTGGTGTCCTAACAAAACCTTATATCTCCAAAATTGTAACTTTATAGGAGAAGCCAAAAAGCATTCTTAATGTTATTGTAATAATGAGTAATTTTGCACCATTTCAATCAGTTCATTCATTCATATGGCAATGCTATTATATTTTAAGACATGAACAGCTGTAAGCAGCAAAGAAGAAACTATTTAATTAAATATAATTAATTATATAATTAAAAGAGTATTTTTCATTATTCTGTGTAATTGTCTTGTTCGGAATTACAAAAGGGTCAGTCTGGTCTAACCTAGTCTGGAGGCTCTTGATGCGACACAGCATGTCCAAGTGTCCAGCCGAGTACTGCTCAATCACATCTTTCACGTCATACGGCCGGAGAGTCTCCTTAAACTTCTTCTTGGCCACATGGAACTTCATTATCCTGGTGAAAATCAAAGGCATGACTCACATCCGGACTCTGTCTTAACACCATAACAGCAGGCATTGTCATTTAAAAAAAGTGCAACTGTATCTAAGCTGAAAGACGAAGATGTAATATCTTTTTTACCTGACGACCTTGATAATTTAAGCCAAAGCACAAACATACATTTTCATATAATGACCAGACACATTCTTAAAAGCTTAGTTTGTTGTTCATTAAATTAAAAAAATACTAATAATAAAAACTTGACGGGGTCTTTGGAGGACTTTTCATAAGTCATTTTAAAGAGTCTATTAAACTGTCCATTAAACAGGACAGCCTGATCAGAAAATCAAGGATTTCTGTGAAATGAATTTTCCTTATCCTTCCTCATTGCTTGGCCCGCAAGTAAAATTATGATGTTAAGTGAATGCTTAACATGGTGCACTGCCGCCACACTGACACTAGAGGGCGATGGCAAATCATGTGTGCAGCACTGTTTATTAACCATAAAGCCAATTCGAAAACAAAATAGATTAAAACGCAGCTTGAGACATTGATCCACACAGATCTCCAGAGGTGGAGGACAACAGAAAGGTGAGTAGAGTAAGGTCAGTTCTTTACAGCGTCATTCTACAGGGAGAGAATGAAAGATACAGATGGAAGTAAAATATTGACATAATAGTGAATGGATCTCAGTAACACAGTCCTAAATCCTGCTTCCAGCGCCTGTCAACTATGCTCAGATACACGTGTCAGATGAGCCAGTGTGTAAGCAGAGGCAGCTGTGAGGGTGTCCATCTGACACCCTGGGAAAGCACAGGGAGAAATCTCAACCACTTTGCCCTCAGAGGACCTTTTGACTGTGCACAGTGAGATGGGTCTCCTGAAGCAACAACAAGAGGCCTTCTCAGCATGAATGAGAAACCTGGAGTGTAATGTAATTGTCCTTATTTGTACAGGACGGACAGATTATGAGATCCAATGGTAATATCCCACTGTACATTCCTTTCAGACACATGTTTATTTGAATATACAGATATCAATGTAGTGCTAATTTACTTAAGTAGGTATTCTAAAAGGACATGTATATTTGGAATAAAGAAATTGAACAAATAGAGAATTATCTTATAATTTCTAAAAATGTTTTGCTGATATTGCATCACACTTTAAGCAAAATGTCAACATCCGAGCAGCACTGTATACATAAACATTTTAAGCAGAAAGTTGACAAATTTGTGCAGTGTAAGTTGTACAACTCCAAGTTGTCACTCAATTTAACTATATAACTGAATAGAATTAAACTGAATATTGCCGCTGTCCAAAACAAACAAAAAAATGGATATCCAAAATAGTAACTACACAAGAGAAAGCAAAAACGTTCTTAACTTTTAATGTAAGTCAAATTTAAAGAGGTGTTTTAATTATTTAAAGAGGTGTTTAATTATGAAGCATTTCTATTAGTCAATTAATCATGAAAACATTGTACAATGTAAAGGAGCGGAGCCATGTTCAAATAATATATAAAAATTAAAATGGACAAAAATGGAGATACATGTTTTGGACAGAGATGATATACTTTATGTAATTTGGTCAATGGGTAGCTTTTTTAACTACATATGCATACAATACAAAGACATACACTAAATCAACCCAACAATCAAATCAACTGTTAGGCTAGCTGCACACAACAAATGAATATGAAACCTTCCATGTTTTTGTTATTTTATTCATATTCAACATTTTAAAAAATGTTTTTATAAAATATTATTCATTTAAAATAAGTTGCAATAGTAATAGTGTCCAAAAATACCCATGCGCAATGTAAATCTCATGCAGGAATTTCATCAGACTCCATTTACCCTAAAGGCACAAGAAAAGGGTAGACCCCTGTTGTCTTGAATGAGGGTGAGGCTTGTCAGTGCAGTCATTCCCTCACCTGACAGCTCGGATGACTGTCTTCAGAGGAGCAGACAAATCTTCCACAGAGACATCGCAGTGACAGCCCTTCTCATCGAAATAGTCGTCTCCTCCCAGACTGTCAGCTGTGGATGGAGGGTGATGGTGCAGATACAGTGGGCAGATATGGAGGATGAGACACAAAAGTAGAAAATGGGCAGAGAAAAGACCTAATGAATAGAGTGCATGTGAACTATAAGGGTGAATGGAACAATATTTTCATTAATATAAAATCAAAATTGTTACAGATATACATTTAAATTTCAGGATGTTGATAGTGGGCTGCTTTACAGTTTCATAGGCCGAAAGGAAGCTGTAAAATAGAAATTTTAGATATGTCTAGAATGATGAAAGGAGCTGAAAATGATTCTAAAATCAGACTGAGAAAGCTGTACAGATTTAAGAATACAGTCAAACTCAAAAATGTACCACTCCTGAAACTGAAAAGGCCAGTGGGACTGAGCCAGGGCCTGGAGGAAGGCACGGGGCAATCGATACGGCAATGAATCAGAAGAAAGCTCTCCCACATGCCTCTTCAACCTGACGGCTGGTGTTTAGCCTGTCTTTGTAGCAACACAATGAGCACACTTGCAGTAGTTCAACACTGAACTGATTAGTGACATAACTTCTTACTGGTTAAGTAAAGAATCATGACCTGGCAAAGAATCCTGTCAGAGATCAAAGGTTAATGTTTTTCAGAAAACTTTTTGGAGAACAGACTGAATTCCTCCCACTAACCCACATGCGCTTGCCTGGCCCGCATGTTGAAAATATATGGTAGCGGTGGATGATCTGAGTGGGGTTTCCCTAACTAGATTTACTGTAGTGTAATGAGACAGCTATGTTGTAAAGCACAGAAAAACGACTGTGGTAGAGAGATTGCCAAAGAAATGCAAAGTCCAGCACTTCTCCCCCATCAGTAGAGGCTTATATATGACTCTGGGATGGATCTACACAGCATGTGATAAGGGAGGATATAAGGCTTTTAGCGCTATTCAGCTAGCTCTGAGGGCCATCAATCTGTGCTGATGGGTCTTCAGCAGAGTGATGTCTACAGCACATCACTGTCTCTAAGATGCTTCTGAAGGTTATATGCAAATATATAAGGTAAGTATTGTTGTTAACAGAACAAAATCTTGTATCTCCAACATGGTAACTTTACAGGAGGAAGCAAAAACATTCTTATCTTCAAATGGATTAATAAGTAGTTATGGACCACTTCGACTGATAATGAAATGCTAATACATTGTTAAAGGCAGCTGCTGTTTTCAAACTTCATAAAAAAAAAATATTAAAAACTGCAAAAATGGAGAGGGAAGGTTTCATCCCGACAGCAATATGTATTTACAAAGGAGACATTTGTTGGGCTGTTCAGGCCTGTGTACAAGAACCTTTGGGTGTTCAGCGTCTGCATCTGCGTAGCTCTGTGTGAAAGACACATAAAACGCTTCCCTGGAGTCACTGTGGCTTTTTGCTGAATCAGCCAGAGCAATGGTATGGCCACAGAGGTGATTAACCCTCAGACCATGTTCCTGATCCTAGAACATGGCCTGCGTCATCCCTCACCCTGCAGCTGCCTACAGGGACGTCAGTTCCATTTCAGAACCCTGCTGAACATCCCCACCACACACAGTTCTCTCACTAGTCCACACAGTGCTGCACATGTACAGAAAAGTGTAGAATCATTGTTTTCAGTAACTATCTTTACATGCACAACAATGGTTTGATATAAAAGTCTAAGACTAGTCTAACTATGATCACGTAAATAGCAGTTTCCCTAAACAGTCCAGTCAACCTAATTTTAGCTCAATTAAAAGATGTGGTTCAAACCAACACTGGATTATTTGAGAGAGATACGAACATGTAAACTCTCTGATTGCTCCACTGACTTTAAAGCACTTTCCATGACATTTTGCTGGACTTAATGCAATAACATACAAGTGCTGAGTTTTAAGACACCAAAAAAACATGTAAAGTCAGACTATGTTTGTGTCCATGTAAATGGGACTATAAACAACTTGTTTTTTATATAATTGGCATGTAAACGTCTTTATTAGGTTTCTTTGAACAAGAACTGTTTGGTTGTACTGTTGTATGCATACAAATGTGACTATTCATCTCACTTCTTATGCTCTCTCTTTTTTCTATCTTATCCCTTTGAGGACACTCTGGGGACAGAAGTGAAGCAGGACAGCAGGCAGCGCTTGTGTTAGATCTTCCTCAAATGGAACAAACCCAACTAGATGTCCATTAAAAAAAAAACAAGTATGCTTAGGGTCAGAGAAAGGGTGACCTACAAATCATTCAGCTTTTAGAACCTGTGACTGGGTGCCAAAAACAGCAAACAGCACTATAAACACAGTTTTTAAAAGATAAAGTCTTTAACTGTAAGTTTTAACTGGAAAGAGGGGTGGAAAATACTAAAAGAATTACTACAAACTATTTTGAAAGATTTATACCTACTCAATACTTGATAAATTACCTTTCCAAAGGAAACAACTTTTTACTCCTTTCGTATTTATCTAGCAAGCAAGCAAGCAAGCAAAGTTTATTTATATAGCGCTTTTTACAACAGGTGTTGTCACAAAGCAGCTTTACAAGGAAATCAGCATTACATCAGCATTACATACAGCATCTAGCTTTTCAAAGTCCCTGTTACAAATCTCAAAGGCCAGGAGATTTTTGTCCTTCCAACAGACTAGTTCCTCCACAATTCAATTCAATTCTTTTAAATTAAAACATCCAATTAAATTCATATCAATGCCAAATGAAATTGCCTATAACTCTGCTAATTCATCTTTGTGTGAGGACCAGCTGCCACTACTAGTCACCAAACCATACACAACCTGCTATCAAAATATATTCACCATAAGTGTTTTCTTAGCAAACTAGCTAGTCATGCGGGGTTGGATATGATGAGCTCATGGACAGCACTGCTGAGGAAGACCTGGAGAGCATTGCTGAGAAAGATGAGTAGCAAAACTGTTGACAAAGATGAAGGAGTTGAAATGCAGCATGTATTGCAGGACAGAAGTTGGGTCAAGAATAATGCTGTGCATGCCATTGTTATGGCAAAATTTATCCTTATGACAGGTGTCTTAAGTCTACATTAAATAAGCAAGTAAAAGATATGGTACATTTAATTTAGTGCATATGTTCTCAAAGCTTGCCTGAGCACAAATCTGAAGAAACTTTTTCAAATAGATTAAATCATGGGGCTAAAAAACGAGTTTTTCTTATCATACTAAATTTTAGTCTTTGATCATGCATGTGTACAAAATTTACAAACATCTCTTGACTTTTCATTTTAGATTTTCTACTCTCTCTCTTGTGTAGTAGCCTCTTGTGACCAAAGCCTAAACTTAGTTTGATGAGAAAATGTCTGTATCTCAAAAAACTAAATGGTGCATTACCAAATAACGGTTAATGATTAACTTAGAAAAAGTCAAAGACATACATATATATGCTGACTGTCCCCTAAAGGGCAATTCCTCCATTTTAAAAATGTTCTGCATAATTAGATGATTAAGATGTAAACAAAGTAATTCAGAATGGTTTGATGTAAAATGCTTCATTCAAGTCCGAATTGTACTGAGTTAGACTTGTTCACAGTGGTGGTGACAGCAACCAGATGGCTGAAGCATTTAATGCCCCTAAAAGCTACCTCACAGAAAGCTGTGCCTAAAATATATCTATTTTAAAAGCCATTCATGGTGGAGAGGCACTTGCAGGGTACATCTGGGTACTAACTCAAAGTAGTACCCAAATAAAACTTTTTTTCCCAGATTTTGCACTATTTACCATTACCAACACCACATATAAAAACTCAGACACACATAGATACAGTAAAAATGTTTCTCCATAGTGTTCCATTTCACACCAAAACACTCTGAATGACTTTGTTTAAATCTGAAGTATTGCGTTACAGAGAAATTTTGACAAACCAGTGGACCTGTAATGTGATAAACACATTTTTGTGGGTTTTTTCTTTAATTTTCCAAACGAAAGTATTATTGAAAATTATTTCTTAAATTCAAATGGATACTGTCAGATGTATATAGAAGGTAAGACCCACTAATTTGACATTTTCACAGTGTTTTGTACAGAACAGTATGCTGTATGTGGAATGCAGGAGCTCTGACCTTCAGGCACAGTCCGTGACTGGCTTTTGAGTCTGAGGGAGGGGCGGAAGCGTGTTCGGTCATTAAAGCTCCAGCTTTTCTGCACCTTGGCCGGGCTGCTCCCCTCCGCTGCTACGTCTGTGCCGGGAGAGCGGCGGTCATTCAGCGATGTCTGCCTGCTCTTAATGCTCTGTCCACGAGGACTGGCCATGCGTACCCGCTCCTTAAAACTTAGCTTCTGACTGCAGGATGATGGTCATGCGAGAAAGCATATATATGCAGGGAGAGAAGTGAAAAGAAAATGAAGGGGAAGGAAC
>JAILXH010072479.1:29165-41004 GCA_023558415.1 Piaractus mesopotamicus | reverse complement strand
GTGCATGTATGTGTTTGCACTCTAGGAGCTCTTCAGTCACTCATTTTTTGTAATTGGCTCCTTATCGCGAGTATTTCAAGCTTTCACTTATAAAAAAGGGGAGCAGGTTATTGTAGCTAGTTATGTTTCTGTCAATAAGCACGACACTTAGCAGGATGGTAGACTGGTTCAGAAGTGCATATTCTTACTTGCTTTTTCTAAAAATAATGCCGTTCCCAGTTTGAGTAAGAACGGGCAACAGGTAACTGTGTAGTGTGTGCAGATAGCGAGAAAACATAAAAAAAACAGCGTCTAAAACCTCTAAGTGTCAAGAACATCTTAAGTGGTGGAGTGAGTGGTCAGTGTGATGCTCATTTCACCATTTAGGAATAAGCTTTGTGAGAAGATGCTTTCAGAAAACCCAGCTCTGGTCAAGTAGAACTTTATTAAAAAGTGGAGCCCTCTGCATGCAGCCCAGTGGTTCTCTGTCACAAACCTTGAGAAACCTTGCACTGGACAGTATGTTTCCCTGATCAGACAATTTTGAGACTGAGAAATGCTGGTGAAGTTTCTATATAACTGTGAAATGCAAAGTGCAGTAATTCTTTGATTTTTGGCAGCAAAGTTGTCGGTCTGTTTCAGTAGTAGGTTTTTTTTAACCTACTGCTTTTTATGCAGTCATGCTTGACCTAATGTGTACATGTCTTCTAATTGCTCTGTTTGTTGGTCAAGGTCTTTATAACTGAAAACTGTTGGACATCTTAAGCCAGTATCTGGTCCCACCTCTGCTGATATCCTTCATTTGCTGCTGGCTTCATAACTAGACAGCATGGAGCAGAACAACAGCTTGCCCCCATTTCCACAAGGTTTAGCATCTCCTCAGGTAAACAGAGTACTCCTTCAGTCCAATAAGATAAAAAGGTAGTTTTCCAACAGAATGTGAACCATTTTTGAACTATGAACCACAAATAATTGTGGTTAACGTAGTGCTGGGTAGAAATGATAGAAAGGGAATTTAATTTTTTTCTCTTCGGTTTTAAACTGTTATGTCTTGGAAGTGATACTCATTATCTGTCGGATATATTGCTAAAATGACACAAAACTGAAAAGCAGTATCACCGGTGTGTGAATGTAATGGTATATCAGTGTAGAAGATGTATCTCCTAGATCTAGGTCAATGGTTAAGTTGTTCTTTTGCAATGTATATACTCCTCTGGTTAAAGCAGTAAAATAATGTACTTTGGATAATGTAAACTCTATGTAAAAAATGTAATAATGATAATCTATGTAAAATAATGTGTAATAAAACATTTAGTTTACACATTATTTATATTTCAGTTTTAAGTTGTACTCTTTTTAATCCAACATCTTTACTTGTGATCCTCCATAGGGAGCTATGACACCTGGTCTCCCCATCTTTAGCCCAATGATGCCATATGGTACAGGGCTTACACCACAACCAGTGCAGAACACAAACAGTTTGTCAATCCTAGAGGAGCAGCAGAGGCAACAACAACAACAGCAGCAACAGCAGCAGCAAGCCTCTCAGCAGCAGGGTGGGATAGTGGGAGCATCAGGCCAGACGCCCCAGCTGTACCACTCGCAGGCAGTTTCCACCACCACAGCACTGCCAGGCAACACCCCACTCTATAACACCCCTCTGACCCCTATGACACCAATCACACCTGCCACACCTGCCTCGGAGAGTTCTGGCATTGTCCCCCAGTTACAGTGAGTTCTTTCTCTTTCCATCGCTAATTGTACTGGTTGATATGCAGTAGCTGTCTACATCTTGCATTACCATATTTGTTTCAAAACTACAGACCTAATAGTTCAGTAACTAATTACTATTCATGTATGTTTTGCTTATGCTAAAGAAATATTGTGTCAACGGTGAACTTGGGGTGTAAGCTTGACCTGAAGACAATAGCACTCCGAGCCAGGAACGCCGAGTATAATCCTAAGGTAATAGCTTTTTCCCGTTAATCTACCTTGTTAAGTTTGTACTCACCCCTGCTATTCATGTGTCATTCTTTAAACCTTTCTTCAGCCAGTTTACAGCATTATCTCACAGATGGATTGTTTTTGAATATTTTTTTTTTTTTTTGTAATGTGAGCATAATCCAAACTAGTCTGGAGCTAAACTGCACCATTAGCTCTGCTGAACAGATGATTTGTCAGTTGGCTAGATAGTTTAAGATCAAGACTGTCCAGTAAGGTGATGGGTAACTGATATTTTTGTTCAGACCTCACTTTTGGTGCATGTTATCCAGATCACTGGAAAATGCCATTTAGTTGAAATTGAAAATGGTCAACTGTTTGGCTACAGTGTCTGATTTTCTAATTTTTGTATTTTTATTTTTACATATGATTGTGATAAACATTCATTTTTCATGAAGTGATAAAACGTGCCAATATCTCAATCACTTTTAAATATTTAAATTCCATTTATTTACAGAAACGCACACTCGCAAAAGGTGTGTGCTGTGTAGGCGCATCCAATGCATTGTAATAGGAGACCACTCTGTATTAGAACAGCTAGCGCAGGCCTGAAATTTTTTATTTATTTATTTATTTATTTTTTGTCTTTCATACACACACATGTATGCATGACCATGAAACACACACACAATCAGGCCAAAAATACACATTCCAAATATAACTTCTTTACTTTATTCTTTCCACCCTGACACTCTGAATGGATGGTTTAGTGTTGTATGAGGTCCTTTTGATTTATTTCTAAACATTGATGTACAGAATTATTAAAGTACATGTACCTTGTATCTACACTCACTGTCCATTTAGTTAGGTCCACTTAAATTATAGCCCCTCTATAGGGGTGCACAATTACGGACTGTGGTCCTTCTGTTGCTGCACTGTTTATCAGCTCCATCCCTATTCATCATTGGTCAGTTTCTGACCACAAGACCGCTGTTGTCCAGATATTGTTTTGATGGTGGTCCATTCTCAGCTCAGCACTAACACTGACGTAGTAGTGGCATGATGGTATTTTAGGAGCAATGAAATCTGTGAAATGTTCAGAGAAGGAATACTCGTGGAGGAGGACTGGAACTGCTGCTTTGAGCGTTTTACTTTTTTATGAATTCCGCAAGAACAGTAGTGCTCATTGTGTGGAATATGTGGTAGCTTTATCAGTTGTTCTTTCTTTTTAGCGTTTTGCTGCTGTCATTATGAGAATACGAGAACCCAGAACAACAGCTTTGATTTTCAGTTCAGGCAAGATGGTGTGTACAGGAGCCAAGAGGTAAGAATAACATTTGTAAAGTTACTTTAGTGCTGATACTGGTGGTGTCCACGAGATACTCAGAAAAATTTATTTAATTTATGTAATTTATCACAATAACATTGTGATATTGCCCATCCCAATTGCAGTTCCTAAAACTAAAGCAACATGCCAGGCTCTCAGTTTAGGATAGCAACAAATGTGATAACCTAATGCCAATTACACATACAGTCTAAACCCCTGCAAGTATGTAAAGCTGAGGAAATTACCTTGGTACTGTCCAGTTGATATGTAACTCTCCCAACACAGAAAACCTGAACAGTAGTGAATGTGTGCATTTGTTGCCTTGTCCCTGCAGTGAGGAACAGTCCCGCCTGGCAGCCAGGAAGTATGCCAGAGTAGTTCAAAAACTGGGTTTCCCTGCCAAATTTTTGGACTTCAAAATTCAAAACATGGTTGGAAGTTGTGATGTAAAGTTCCCAATTCGACTGGAGGGCTTGGTTCTTACCCATCAGCAGTTCAGCAGGTTTGTTTTTATGTCTGTCCAAAAAAAAAATGTAACAAAGTCAGCAGGACTTGAGTAAGTCTGAATAAGGAATTTGAATAAATAGACTATTTTTAGCTATAATAAAATATGAATGCATTACTTAATTTTCATTTGGTGAATGTATTTGACCAAGCGTAATGCTGAACATTGTTCTGGCGAGCCACAATAGGCAGGCAAAGGTTACAAGTGGCAGAAAGTGGTAAGGCTTAAGATGCTAATGGGCCATTTATATAAAGTGGTAGCATTGTTTGCACTCCCCATTCTCAGTAAGTGCAACAATTATTCTGTATATCTCATTATCAATTAGCAAATGCGTAAATTTAAAGATTATTGTTTGTGGCTAACCCTCTAAAAATGTCTCCTCTTTTGCAGTTATGAACCTGAATTATTCCCTGGGTTAATTTACAGAATGATCAAACCCAGAATTGTCCTTTTAATATTTGTGTCCGGCAAAGTTGTTCTCACCGGTAAGTACTTTGCAACGAAGTAAGAAGTATTTTGCAACAAATACAGTTTGAAATACCAGATATTAAAATACTTGAAATAGTTAATTTAATTTTTTTTTTTTCTAATTTCTGTTCTCAGGTGCAAAAGTCAGAGGTGAAATCTATGAAGCATTTGAAAATATTTACCCTATCTTAAAAGGATTCAGGAAGACATCATAGTTGTATTTGGTTGCACCTTTCCCTATTGTCTCTGTTTGGCAGAACTGAGTCTATTTAGACATCAGTTCTTCTAGTTTCGTTTTAATTATGTGTAAATACGGACTTATTCTTTTCACTTACAGTGAATGCAAATAACTTTTATTACTTTTTAATTTTTTATTAAGCAATTTTTGTGGCTGTCATAGTCCACACTCTTAAATGAGTCCTTTATTGGTTTTAATGTTTCTGCCATCTGTTTGTACATTATACCACACATTCCTTTAATAAGCAGGCAGGTTACTTCTTGGAGTTCCTGAGAGGTGACACATTGTCAAGTTACAATCAAAGTGTTGGAAATCGCAGCATTGTCTGTCAGGATTGCAGTTAAGATTCCTTTGGACCCAGAGCGAGTAAGCTGTTGATGGTGAGAAGATGCACTGATTAGTTTGGTTGTCGAAACCTGATTTGACAAGGATATGGTTTAAGGCTGACGTTTTGTGTATTGGGTCTGAATGCAAAGTTTTTTTCTTGTCATTTCAATGTAATTCACTGAAGTACTGTGAGTCTTCCACTCTGCCCTAACCCTTATAATGAATTTATCCAACAGAACCGTAGGAAAATTCATAATAGGTATTTGTAACCAAGGGGCTTTTCCTTAGTATTACCAGTAATGACGTTCAAAGAGTACAGAAACATTTTATTGAGACTTGCGCTGTGTACTTTTTGTCTGTGCAAGAACTGAAGGTTCTAGCCCTTGTAGATCATTTCCTGTACATTCATGCAAGTTCTGGGATGGCAAAGAGCCTGGAATTTGGTTTTGTGCAACTACACATCTGTTCATTATATGGTTTGCCCAGCCCCTTGTAAAGCACTGCTAATGTAACTTTCTGCCTCAGTTGATTTGCTTTGAAACAAAGGCAAATAAATATTTCATATCCATTTACAGTGCTTGTTGTATGTGTACTTCTGCCTTTTAAGTAGATGTCCACCGTTTTCATGATCCCTACTTAATTCATTGACAACCACAATTCGTTTTTAATTCTTTTTTTTTTTAATCCTAGTCTTCTGACAGTTTAACCCATTTCTTAATTCCAAAAATGTTTTATTAACAGAAGAATCTCTTTCTAGCTGTGTTAACAAGGCCGATCCTCTGAAAAGTCTTGTTTCCAAATGAACTCTGAGGAATATTTGTTGCCGTGGTCACAGCTGTCAGTACATGTGAAGATGGCTAGCGTTCCCCAGTCAATGCTTGCATCTGGTCTGTCCACCTTTAGGTAATTCAGCAACTGAGGCATGATCTGAAATTTAACGTGACAGTTTAAATCATTACACATAATAAGATGACAGTGATTTATTGTGCTGTATACTAACAATATTAAGGCAAATAATTTTCAAATACCTGAAATTCAAAGTTTCTGTTGGCACCACATGGGCATTTTGGTACATCTGCTGTACTGGTCACATGCTCAGATGACACCCAAAGCGGAGCCCCTCCTCTGCAATACCGCAAGACCTACAAGCAAGAATCAGTGTGTCAGACACACTTGGTTAATGTATTTATCAAGTTAAATGATTCTTGGATTGGATTTGGATTTCAGAAAAATTGTAAAGCACAACCCAAAGTGTACATCCTATGTAACAGGAAGGAGTTAAGATTGTGATTAACCTGCTCTGGTGCTGGAGCTATGCGCTTCTTAAACTTCTGAAACACTTTACTGTCCTGGCTTTCATGGTGGGCCATACTCTCCAGCTCCTTCTCATCGAGTTCTGTGAGAAAGATCACCATTGTCACCAACCATCCCAGCATTAGCCAATCCAACTGCAAGAACCTAAAACTTTTTCCAAAGTTACCTGAAGAAGCACAATCCACTTGTTCTAAACATTTTGAGTCAAGTGACTCGTCACTCTTTACTGGAAGTCTCTCAGGCTCTGTAACCAGCTCCCATTCAGGAAATAGAAATGAATTCGGTACCTCTGAAGAAGAGGAAGCTGTTGGTAAAATTAGTTCAGACAAGAAAACTGGAGTTTAATTATGGTGATTATGTTCAGTGGTAGTTATTTAAAAAGTCCAGTTGTCCCAATTCAGTGACTTGGATGACTGAAAGGCTTTAAAGACATTTACAGAACAACAGCATATGTAAATGGAATACCCTCAGCGGAGCAGTCGTTCTTGTGGCGCTGTTTCCAGTCTATGGTCTGGTGCTCTTTGCTGCAGTAGGTAACTGAATGACAGCGGGAACAAGCTTTCTGTCCAGGACAGCCACAAAGCCAACACAGTTTAACACCAGAGCTCAGCAGGCGATGTTCATCCCCGCTATCAGCTGGCTCCTCATCAGGTGGTGGATCATAGGGGTAAAAGTCATTTTTCCTTGGTAACTGACTTCTATATACTAAGGGAAGAGCAAAATCTTTTAGTGATAATTGGGTCAGAGTATTGTCGAAAAAAATGAATTCGATTTATGTGGTTTTAATAGAATTATTTAAAATAATATATAAATATTAACCCTTTCACAAAAAATGGACACATCTAATTTTCTGCTTTTAGTATGTAGACTACTTTGCGTAAAGCATGCTGGGAATTGTAGTGCAACAAGACTAAAGGATGAACACAAAAACGACACAAAATCATGAACTGTGTCAAACCGGTGTGGCTGCGGTGTAAATGCTTCACTACAGAAAACTACATAATTTAAATGCCACTTTCAAGCCGTAATTCCCCTTAACAGCGTTAAGTGAAAAGCAGCCGGACATGTTATTGTAGTCGAAGTGACATTACCTTTAAAACATCGGCTGTCGTTCCGGGTGTAGCAGGCTGGGGTCCTGCAGCAGAACACGAAAAGGGTGCGGTGAAAACTTCGCTCGAAGCCCACAATCGGAGCATATACCTGTACGAGGAACCCGAGAGGGAGCTGGCATTTCTCACACAGTAACTCGGGGAGCTCTGGCAGACTCAGCTGGCTCAACCATGCGGGCTTGCCCCCGACTTTACTAGGAAACTGGGCACTGAGCAGCTGCCAAGGCTCTGCCTCCTCTAAAAAGCCCAGTACAACTCCAGTTTCTCTTTCAGACTCTGAAACATCTCCAGACATCTTTACCAGGAATCGAGTTCCCTACAATGTGCTTTCCTGGGTGCGTCTGCATTACAGTTCGGGTAAAACAGGAGACTCGACGAAAGGTGGCCGCCCCTTTCGCTGGTTTAATAAAATAGTGCACTTTCACAGAGACCTCTTTTTCTGCTGTAGTAAAACCAGAGATTAGCTAAGCAACGACATTAGTTTGAGGCTAGAGAAAACAAATTCATTTGACCTAGATTTTAATATGTATTACTATATATAATGATTAATTTCATTGTATTTTACAGAGAGTGACCGGCCTCAAACTAGTGTTGTCACTCATTTTTATTAATACAAAGAAAGCATATCAACATTCCCCTTTATAGAAAAGAAAGGGCAGAGCGATATTGTATGATATCCGGACACGGCGATGGCGATTCTCCGCAGTGATTTCGTTTAGTTTATCACCCGTCCACTAGGTGGCCTGCTTGAGCTAAACTTTTGTGAGCCAATCGGTTATAACTGCTTAGCACAGAATCACTTTATTTGTCAGGTACATGAAGTTTGTCCTGGCAATGCTGGTAATCATATCAGTTTCATTTACATACCGTGATATAAATATGTAGTCAGTCTGCTTTCACGGTAGGCTATAACACTATAATAAAGAAGATAATAGCAATATTCATCAAAATCTGAAATGCACTAAAACAGGTCCACAACATCTCTACTACGTCAGCAGAAATGAGTTAAAACACATAAATATACATTTTGTCTACACAGTCTATTTAACCCATTAATGTCCATATTAGCTTAAAACGTCCTTTAATCGGACCAGGTGTTGTCAAACTTTCTGAACACAAATCTGAAGAAATTTTCCAAACTGATCAAAGCGCTAAAAAGTGACATATAATTCAATCAAGTCTCTTAACTGATGAAACTAAATATAGCGTTCTGATCACATGAAACTACTGATTTTAATAAAACAATATAATATCCTAATTTAATAGTGAGATGAAAAGTGAGGAAATTGAAATCAAAAAGTAAAATAGAAACGGTTGTTTTTTAATTCAAAGTTTAACAGTGCAATATTGAATCAGTCCAGACCAATCTGTGGCATTTTCCCTTATGGGACCAAATCAGTTGAAGGACATGAAAGGGTTAATGGAAGTTCATTATAGGCCTGTTTTGCCCAGTGATGGATTTATAGTAGCTTTTATAAAGGCTCAGTTCAGCTCCTCTGTCTTTCCACAGCAGAGGGGAGTTGTTCCACGGGCCTGGACGAGTCTGAGATCTCCCTTCTCCCTTCTCTCTCTCTCTCTCTCTCTCTCTCTCTCTCTCTCTCTCTCTCTCTCTGGATGATGTCATACTGTTGGAGTAAAGCGATGGGGCTGGATCATCTGAGCGAGCAGAGGAGGCGTGGAGGAGCCGCGTCCTCTCCCGAAACCAGAGCGCAGACTGTTTTTATTCCAAAGACTATCTGCTCGCTTTTAGGCGGCGCGTTGTTATTTCACTGGAAGTGATTTTTGCATGGCTCTTTATTTTGTCTTTGGAGAAACTGCTGAGGTACTGGACCCAGTCAGTCTGAACTGCTATCGGTTGGTGCAAAGCGTGGAGACAAATGGATTGGCGAGATTAGGATCAGCGTGAGGGCTTTTCAGCGATGCCTCCGCAGGGTGTTGGGGAGTACAAACCCGTCCCAGAAACTGCAGTCCCACCGGTTCCGCCCAGAAGGGTCCGCAATAAGGATCTGTCCAGAAAGGCTCGACTGGGCTCGGCGGCGGAGCGCAAGGTGAAATGTGTGCTGGTGGGGGACGGTGCTGTTGGTAAAACTAGTCTAATAGTGAGTTACACTACCAATGGATATCCCACGGAGTACGTCCCAACCGCTTTTGATAACTTTTCAGGTAAATAAATGTAATAATGTGATGTGCGTTTAGTATTTGCGGAGCGGATCAGTGATCTCGATGTTTTGTATCACACACATGCATTAACCCATTAACCCACTTTAACCAAAAGATCTACAGCAATACTATGAGAAGCAATAAAGCTACTGTAGTGCTTTATAAGACTGCTGTAATAGTCTATAACGTTTTCATCTTCTGTAATATTTCTGTCATATTATCTTATAGTGAGCTATAATACTTGTGTAATGTCCTGTAAATTACAGACTGAATGCACTAGAATATTCTTATATAATCCTGAAGAAATGCTTGCAGTATTACTATGGATCTTTTTCATAAGGGCAGAATTTTTCCTTGTGATTTTTATTCATGTTGTTGAACCTGTTTAAATGGGTCACTCATCGTGCAACACTGATTTTCCCTAAATGTAGTCTAAAAAAATCTTACGTTTTAAAGTATAAAACTTTAAATAGCACTGTATAACACAGTACTAGACTGTTTTTAGGGAAAAGAGGGTTACATGGTGGGCTCAAGTAAAACAGGACAGTGTAATATGGTAATACAAAATGCACCCATCGTTTCATTCTGGATTACCAAATTTTGTCCTTTGCTCATTTAGAAAGAGTCAGATAAAGTTTCTTGTGTTCAGAAATACCTGAATCCACCCTTTACCTTATTAACTTCAGTTACCAGAGTGAACTGAGGCCTTTAAAACTGTCTTGCAAAACTCTATTTGAAGATCTTTTGGCCTAAAATGTTCACTAATCCTGAATATGGTATAACAAGGTTCTTATCCAATTAATCAAACACATATTTGAGACAAGATGGTTCATTTGATCAATATCTGCTTGGTCTGATTTACTCCATGACCCATATATAACAGTCCACACACCAAAAGAAAGTAGGTGAAATATTGGCGGGGTCCTAGTGGAATGGTCTGTCTAATTTGCATGTGTTCTCCCTGCAGCGGTGGTGGCTGTGGATGGCAAGCCTGTGAAACTCCAGCTGTGTGACACTGCAGGCCAGGTCAGCAGAGTGCCTTCCTGATCACCAAACACACACCAGGCTGCTCCTATCACTGTGTGGTCCCGGTATCCGTCATGGTGTAAACATATGACACACGCTGTTTATGCAAACGTGCTGACTTCAGCCCTGGTTTGCTTTCTGTAAACTCCTAAACCTGTTGTTTATCCCCTGAAGACATAGAGGAAGTGAAAGACCATGGATCGTGTTGTAATTAGTCATGACTGGCCATGAGCAGAGGGCAAGTGAGGAGGGTAGAGGTGTTTCAGAGTTGTTTTGCTGATTCATGATAAGGGCTTTTCGGTAAAGTTCAGTGAGAGTTTGCCATGCAGATCAGGTTTTCAGCTCCATCCTGGGGGAGTGAGAGAAATGAGGTTAACCAGTCAGATACGTCAGCTGTCCCTGGCTGTGTGGGAGGGAGGAGGAACGAGCTCGAGGGGACTGCAAATGGGAAGCTCACTAATTGTGATGAATTGGTCCTGATCCGAGAAAAAAGCAGACCTAGTTTCAGTTGAGGCACAGCTGGGGCTAGTCAGTGGAAACGTGAGACCCGGAGTGTTTTCAAGGAGCTGAGCTGACTGGAGAGAGAGTCAGCAGGGAAGTTAGCCAAGAGGGATGTGGAGAAGCACTGCTGTCTAGACCTGGAAAGAGAATTAACTCTGTTTTTGGGTTCACAGGGTTCTGAGTGTCTGTCTTCTGAAAAAGGAGAATCAAGCAGAATCCAAACTTTTGAAGAAACTCTGACTAAATAACTAAAGATATTGTGAAATGCTATAAGGCAAAAGTTACAGAGTGTGGTGAAAAAAGTGATGTATTGAATTCACTTGATTTAAATCATCACGTCATTTCCATATGTATAAAATATATTACATCAGTGCAGTTACTGCCAAAAGTAAGTAAACTGAAAGAAAAAATTGGGCTGATGTAATGTGTTTTATTCATGTGGCAAATATATTTGCATTTGAATCACGTCAATACAATGCATCTCTTTTTACAGTTCTGTTTAAATGAAAACGTCTTACGTTGTTCATCTAGCGTGCTAATGCTTACACAAACAGTGAATAAGATACCACATTAAATACCACATTGCCTCAATATTTGTTAGTCAATGAGAAAGTATTCATATATTTCTCTCTCCAAGTGTGCTATTTAATTATTTTCAAATATGTATTGGTGTCTGTCACTACAACCACAGTGATTAACTTTATTAAAAAAAAAAAAAAAAAACAAACATGCTTCACTGGTATGAATCATGAATACTTTTCTTCTCTTGTGGTGGGAAGTGCCCAATTAACTGATCTGAGAGGAAATGAGTTTTGGCATATGAGCTGTATCCAGTCTGGAGCCTTTGAGGAAGAGTGAAAGCGATGGAAAGCTATGTTAATAAACAACACCAGCTCACTTTGGCATGCTAGAGTTTATCTTGCTTCATGAGTCCAGATAAAGTC
>JAILXH010072464.1:3047-16074 GCA_023558415.1 Piaractus mesopotamicus | reverse complement strand
CTGTACGCTGTATGTATGTATGAGTTTGATTTAGTGATTTCTACTTATGTTTAAGGTTTGATTGATTTTTTTTTTTCAGAATGACAAACAGATGCTGCTTTTAACCATCGCATTAGGTCCAATGCATTTTTTTTGTTTCTTAAACACTTTGAGAACGACTGAAGAAAAAGGAAAAACTGAATTCCTTAAGCAGCAGCAAAAAGGAACATCATTTTTCTTAGCTGCATATAATGGGTACACCCCATTCTACAAAAAAGACCAGACATGAACAGACTAGGATTCACCTAAATCAAAAAAAAGGCTAGAAACAGTCACTATGTTATTTATCAGCCTTTCAGCTATATGGTGTGCTGCTTGTCATACAAGCCTTTGTGCTCTGCCAAGCAAGATGAGCTGTTCTGCTGTCATCTTGATACACATTTGCTTCAACTGCAACCAAGTGAGCAGAGCTCTGATTTCTAATGCATCTGTACAACAGAGAATATAAGCTGCTTGTGTCCTGACATTTTCTGTGGTCCTATGTCACATACATAATCAACAACAGATTTAAAAAATAATAATTTATACTACACTTTTATTTCACACCACACATGCCTTAATCCAACACCTGGTTAAGTAAAGAAATACTGAGCCTGGATATTCGTATATTCAAATAATCGAGCTCCCTCATAGTCAGTTATCAATGAGTGTAAGGATATTCTACAGCTGTTAACACGCTGTGGGTTAATGCTCCTGTATGTGTGTGACCGACCTGTCCGTCCTGGGTGAGGTGGTGGTGCAGCAGCTGAGAGTGGGGCTGCTGGTGAGCAGGCAGGATGTGGAGGAAAGGAGCTGGGGCGTATCCAGGGGCACCACCAGGGGTCAAAGGCCCAGTACCCCCAAGAGCTGAGGGGAGGTTGAAGGGAGGAGGAGTGCCAGCATGGAAACCCTGTTTATCAAAGGACTGCAGTCGTAGATGGAGAATAAGAACACAAAGAGGAACAATCACACAGAGCTCACGTACTGCATGAGAATGATTAAATCAGCAAAATCGACAACACAACATCAGCCCAAGCCGTGAAGCAATGTTACCTGAGTCTTGTTGTAAACAGTTCCACTGATATCAGGCACACCAGAGTTACTGGACGTCACGGAGACACCTGTGGACAGTGTAAAATGTTTATCATTAAACGTGAAAAGAACTTTGTGTGGGTTATAAATCCCTCAATCCCACAATATCATTTCGACCTCTAAAATAAATGTGTTACATCACCTTTCCCTGGACCAGAGGCAGCAGATTTGGCCTGTGTCTGAGAGGAGTTGCTGTACCCTTTACTGTATTCCGCTCCCGCTGGGCCTTGTGTCAGGTCATCATACCCTGAGCAGAAAGACAGACAGACAAACGTGATTAAGTCGTTCATTTCAGTGCACACCTACAGGTGGCCATTATGACCATGTTATAATTATCACAATAAATTACATCACAATATGCTTTTCTGAGCATATCTTCAGTATTGCTAAAATACTGAACATTTATCATAGGCTACATTTAGGCTATAGGTAAAAGTGGCCCAAATCTGTTTGGTTGTTCACATTCTTTTTCATGTGGCCTTAAGCCGTTATTAGTCTGAACTGACCCGCACGTGCAAAAGACAACTAATTTACCCTACATGCTCATCCAACAGACTGTCCACTACATTTCCTCTAGATTAACAGATTCCCATCATATGACACCAAACTTGTGCAAACTGATACTTTAAACTAGGAGGACAAACAACAAACACCTAAACCACCACGCTGGACAACATTTTAAAGAAAATAATAAAAACTGTGAATTTCCATGCTGGTTTTATTTGTGGAAGCTGACCACACAGAGAAATATAGTTCAGTTTATTTAGTTTACCTGCCTTGAAGAAGAATGCTAGCAAAAAAGGCGCCAACTAGGGGCCAAAACAGCAACATAACACATGCTGCACAAAGAAACTTCATCTGCATGAGGCTCCTTTGACTCCTTTGGATCTCTCTTGTACATATCACATATTCTATACATGTACATATGTCTATGACCAACCTGAGCTAAAGGTGTGCTGGCCATAGCCACTGGGCTGTTGGAATGGTGTGGAGGGGTTGCTCAGGCCCATGCCATGCTGCTTGGCAGAGGCCGGGGGCATAAACATGGTGGGGCCGTACTGGAACGCACTAGGGACTCCAGGCACTCCGGGGTAGTAGGGCAGGCCTGTGTAGCTGTAGCCAGGGGGAAGAGCAGGATTAAGGAAGGCCTGCTGGGTGCTGTGGTGCCCCTGTGGCTGCGGCTGGCTCTGGCCTTGGCTCTGGGCCTGCGGGGGCTGCGCTGCCTGGGGAGTGTGAGCAGCTGACAGGCTGGTAGGGGGTGCCGGAGAGGTGGAGTCGCCCCTGCCAAACTTTGGCACTTCACCTTTAAGAGAAAGAAAAAGAGCAGGCCTTTGTGTGTCTGGTAACACAGTGGTCTATAGGTATGGATGAATATATGCTGGACATAACCATGAAATGAGAATTAATTTATTCACTTAAAATAAATTTTAAAAAATGTTTCACTAAAAAAAAAAAAAAGAACAAATATGGTGTCCCTGGGAACCCTCAGGCTGCAGCTTTAGCATTAGATGAAAACCATAATTTACCCTAGCTGGTTATATTAGCCTTAACAAACCGTTAATGGTGCAAAATATTTGCATGAAAAGCCACAAATGAGAAGTTTTATTATTTTGCATCTTAACCTTTTGTTGCTCAGCACCAGGCATATAAACATAAGGTAATGTGGGCTAGATCTGAAAATCACTGACAGACAAATCACTACACAATTTTAAAATGCAAATGTTAGATAAATCAAATAAATTCTAGACCAATAAAGACAATCTGAATTAATTATGAAAATGATGAGGATGAGCCCATTGTAGTTTCATGCAGAGCTCTGAGGTAGAGGATAAATTCAGGGCTGGCACTGAATGGCACTGAGACAGAGGACGAAAATGGTACTGGGTTACCTGAGTAAGGATTATTGGCTAGGCTTCCATCTCTGCTAGACAACGTTGCAGTGGGCCCTGGGAATGTGATTCCATAATAATCCTGCAGGATGACAAGAGTGTGAAATGTGATTATAATGCGTGGATTCTCATAGCTCACCTCTACTTTCAATAGACTTTACCCTTAATTTGCTTTAATTTTTCTTGTTACTTTATTTTTTCCTTCCCACTTTCATTACCTTAACAATTTTTAAATCAGGCCTGCTGGAGGCACCAGCCTGTGCTGTTGACAGAATTTAAACACTGAGGTCCACAAGGTAAGAAATCTGATGCAAGGCAAATAAAACGGGCATCAATTCAGGAGAGAACATAAACCGTACCTGAGAGTGCAGTCAAAAGAACATTTACATTTAATTGATTTAGTAATTCTTTGTTCAATATGTTATGCGTAATATATTCTATGTAAGGAAATAGTGCTTTAGGATTAAACAGGACAAAGCCAACATCTTGCCAGAACAATGCCACAGTGTGAGAATGAGCACATTATGGAAAGCTCATCTGGACTAAAATCCTTTGGGTTGCTTCAAAGCATGTGTCAGGCTCCAGTCCTTGCGGGCCAAAACACTGCAGACTTCAGCACACTGCCTCATTAAACACACCTGATTCAGCTCATCAGCTAATTAGCAAGGCCTTTATGAACCGAATTCAGAGGTTTAGATGAGGGTAAATGCTATTCTCCACATAACTTTGCATTGAAGGCCCCTGGTATGGCATGTCTGCTCTACAGCACTGCCAGATAAATTTGTTAAACAAGAATTTATACTTGGAGAACTAATTATTCTACAGTCATACGTTATGTAATTTCTTATTTCATTTATTTGTGATCTAATAATACCTATTGTCTCTAAATGGTAATTTAATTGTCGCCGTCTTTAGAAATATAAGGTTTTATTTGTCACTTTGGTTGATAATGGGCTGGTGGTTCAGGTCAGTTTCACACAGACATTTGTTGGGCTCAGGTCAGTTTCAGATACAAAACAAATAAGCAAAAGTTCTTTATTTGTATTTGGACCACAATTTTATGTCTGATTAAAGCTCTAACAAGGACTCACCATTGGTAGTCTGGACTGCAGCATGTGGAGGTCCTCATAACCATAGATTTGCTGTAAGACAAACAAACAGGGTCACAACTCATACAGGCTCCCCCTAACTTGTCTCAGAGAGACAGCAGACACAAAGAAGTCTCAGATGCAATTCATAATTTACATTTGGAATTATGCAAATCAGCACAGATTTATCAACTCACAAACATGCAAATTACAGCAGTAGTTTTGGCAACGCATTATCACTACTACTCCAGCAACAATAGTAACACTCCACTCCACTATATTTAACACAGACAGATATTTATATGCATGTGAGTCATCTCTTAAAGCACTCAGCCCAAAAACAGAAACACAGTCACACATGTACAGTCTACTACATCACTGTTTCTTGACCCCGGTCATGAAGTCTACACAGGCCTGCACATTTTACTTTCAGCTGATTCAAATACGCCATTCCAGAGTTAAAGTGGCTGTATTAGAGCAAGGAAGAAAGTAAATGGTGTAAGGCAGGAATAGGATGCTTTAGGCGCTTTAGGATTATGCCGCTACGTAGCTGAAATCCAGACACTGTCTATTCCAGACAAGTGAAAGCTGACTTGTTCTGATATAACAGGGGTGCGTCACTTACCGGGTATGCAGGCAGCAGGCCTCCCGGACCCATGATATACTGGTTGGGCAGCAGCGGAGGAACCCCCTGAGACAAGTTAGGGGGAGCTTTTCCTGTAGAGCAACAGTGAAAACCCCATTAGCCAAAATGAACACATCCACATAAAGATGATAAAAACTTGATTAGGACATCCTTATACTGGGGTCTAAAACTTCTGAAACGCAGGTTGTGTCTCACCAGTAGAGGAGGAGAGCAGAGGCGCTGTCCTGACAGCAGAGGGTGCGGTGGTGCCATTGCCACTGAGCCCCAGAGATGTGGAGTGCAGGCTGCTGTTGCCGCTACCCACACTACTCACGCTGCTGCTGGGCAGAGCGGACACTGACGCAGAGGAGAACACTACCGAAGACGGAGCCAGAGAACTCACACTGTCCACACTAGTGTACTACAGGTAAGAACGGCAGAGTGGACGAAGATTAGAGAGCGTGAGAGCAAAAGAAAGATTATATACAGTTGCATATGTTATTTTTATTTCACATTATCACATTATTTGTGTGATACCAGCTTCCTCTTATATTGTGTGAAAATTTTATGAATAGATCAACAGAAATCACACAAAAGTACCTGTAATATATATTTTTTTCTCATCCTGAAAAGTTACCAGTTTATAGACACAAGGTTTTGACAATTTACATAATGAGTAAGTATGTGTGTTACTGTTATGACACCATTACACTCACCGTTAGCGAAGAGCTGGTGCAAAGTGCTGATACTGAGGAGTGGCCACTGCTCACATGGCTGCTGGGAAAAAAGGTTGCAGAAAGGCTGCAAATTACTCACGCACATTAAGGCCCAACCGAAATTTTGAGGCCAATAGAATTTTGGGGGCTAATAATTCTAACAGAATAATTTTATAAAATGTATAATTTACATTTCAGATTTTAATTTGATATTTCAATAGTTTGAGTTAACCGAGCTAAACAGTGCTTTACTGACAAATAATTCAGTTCAATTAACTTCTTAAATGCAATTTAATAACAGAAATTAGTCTTAAATAGCATAGCGTGACCCAGAATGTGCTGCACTTTTTGTTTCTGTTTATCACCTTACTTTCTAATTTTTTTGAATTCTCTTCAAAAAAAAAAAAAAAAAAAAAGATTAATTAATTTTAATTAATTAAAATTAGCTGATACTGTCGGCCAATTGATATCAGTTGGGCCAAATGCCCATTCCATCTGACTTTTAGGGACTGAGAGGAGAGGGTAAAAGGGCCAAACAGGCTCACCTGCTGAGGGGTGGCAGGCTGGCCGAGGGCAACTCAGGGGCCAGGCTGGATAGAGCTGAGCTGTGGGGGGTAACTGAGGGGGGCATCAGAGATGAAGGGGCAGAAGGGGCAACACTGGTAGTGCTGCTGCCCAAAGAGGGAGACTCTGGCTTTGGAGTGGAGGAACTCGATGTGGCTAAAAAACAGGAAGGGGGGAGAAAAGGTTAAGGCATGCTAAAACAAAGCAGCACACAAATCTTCACAGCTTTAGATTAGCGTGTCAGAAACATACAAACAAGTCAAGAACCCTGATCAAAAACTTCACTTACAATCTAAAGCAGCAGAGGTCCTCACACCATTAAAACCGTTCTGTTAAAAAAGAATATAAAAAAAACAAAAACATCAATTGGCGTCTATGTTCATATAAAGTTCTTTTCCTCAAATAGATCCTCAATTTTAGAATACAGTGCCAGATAATATAATCAATACTATTATCAATCTGCTTTTAAAACCAGACTATAAAAGTATTGTGAATAGCATATGCCTAGTGTATCGCATCTTGTTTTTCTACGAACTTTGTAATTATGCTGTCATTTCAATATTTTTTTCATTTAAAACCCCAACTACTCAGCTTTTCAGTGTTTTGCTCATCTTTCTGCATAGAGCACTCTCAGAATTTCTAACTAAAATGAAAGGTTCCACATACATGAAAATAATTAAATATTACTAGTACTACTACTACTAAAAAGAATCATTATTTAATGATATGGTTAATTACAATAATTATTATAATAAGAATATTATTAATAGTATAAAAAAAAAAATCATCCAGAACCCAAAAATTATTACTTATATCAGAAGTGTTCATCACATCTTTGATGATTATTTAGGTGACGAGCTGATGGCCTTAAACTCTAACTCACAGTCACAGGTCCAGAGGGCTCCTTGTTCTGAGAGAAGGTCAGTCGTGAGTGTGGAGCCACTCCACAGTCAAAGCTGTTCCCGGCTGATGAGGCCGCAGAGGACGACGAGGAGGAAGAGGAGGAGGCGGGCACCGTGGCAGCGCTGGGAGTGGTCAAAGAAGGGGCTAGGCTGGGCAGAGCCACGGAGGGAGATGGGTAGATGCTGTCAGAAGAGGCCAAAGGCAGCAGCAGCGGGACAGGATTGGCAAGAGATTCACTGCAGGGACAGACATGCAAAACTATTAATGTGCAAACAGAATCATTCATCAAATGAGTCTTGCAGAACCAGACATGATTTCGTAACAAGAATACACGTCTGAGGATAACGTATTAAACCTCTGATGCTGGAATACAGTAAAAAAAACAAGGGGACGCTTCCTCCAAACGCCCCCCTAAATTTGTCTGGCCTCTCTTAACATCCAGAGTTCTTCATACAGCAAGCAGATTGAGCAAGCAAGTGTAACAATATCATAACGACAGGTCTGTTGTCCGTTGGATAATGTTGACGAGCACATTGCCTCCATAGTTTTGAGCATACATGAAGATGCTTTTCAGTCCAGAAAACAGAGCTGAGCAGTGCATATTTTTATCAGAATGTGCTTGTAGAGAGCAATGTTGCCCTTTGAACTCTAGGCTCAATATTTTAGTTAGTTTAATTCCTAGAAGACTATTCACAGTAGCTACTATGAATTATTCATTAACTACTACGAGCCTGTTTACACTTTTCATTAACATTGTTTTGGGTCCAGACTGTTTCTGGAAATACTCCGGATGGATTCCTTTTACACTTTAAAACATGTCCCAGCTAAAAAAGCACATCAACACATCTGTTAAACACCTCCGAACGCTTAATCCAATTGCAAGCCGAGCACAATGCGTCCTGGGGATGTTTACACTTAGCATTTCATGTGGTCAGAACCGACTTTGATGTCGTTGCTGTGTATCCAGTGAAATCCGAACGTGGTCCGATTACCAAAAACACATTTTAATGCAATGTGTAAGCAGGCCCTACCAGGGATTAAGGAGTAGAACATTACTTATTACCTGCATTAATCTGTAGCATACACTTTTAACATAGCAGATGTCAACATCAATAACTAGTTCCAACTCTCCACTTCTTCTAACTGACCTGATAGGTTTGGAGTAGAGGCTGCTCTGAGTCTGAGGAACAGGTGCAGCCTCCCGTGTAGCTTCAACGGTGCAGTTCTCCGGCTGGCTGAAGTCTGGCAGTGCTGACTCAGAGCCGAAATCCAGAGCGCCAAACTGCACATTGAGCCCAGATACATCCGCAGAACCAGGCATCTCCACCGCAGAGGAAGGAATCTATGCAAGCAAAGGGTATTTTGAACCACATGACCACTATTGTAATCTACTGAAAAGCAGCCCTATAAGGCCGCAGCAGTGCACAGTTTAATTTCCCAGATGGTAATACAGCTGTTTCAACTCAACTAATTAACAAGCTCTTTGTGAACTCAGCTACATCGAAGCAAAGTGCATCCAAGACCGTAGAGCGCTGTGGGTCTCCAGGAAAGGAGTACAGAACATGTACAGCATTTTACAGAAATGTTCTCATAGCTATAAAATTCACTTGCCTATACATTGAACCATATAACAGGATACAGGTCTGCATTACTTTTCTGAGTGACAAAAACATCTTTTTGGATGCCACCCAGCCATCTGCAATTAGATACTAGACAAGTGACAAAAGCGCAACGTAGGGAAAACGCACTCTCACCTTGGATGTGGTAGGTATCCTTCTTTTCTGTGTCTTAATCTGGCGGTGCTGTGTGCTGCTGGCCTGAGGGTCTGCAGCTTGCGTGTGGGCCATGGCGGGCTGAGATGGCTCTGGCGCTTTGGAGAAAGCCTCCAACGGACCTTGGGTGGGTGAGGGTCCACTCAGTGGAGGAGGGCTGGGCTGCCTGGCCAGAGGCAGAGGGCTTGTGTGGCTCAGAGAGCTCTGCTGCCGCTGGCTCAGCTGGCTTAGCACCAAGGAGGGCTCTGGTTGCATCTTAAACTCCCCTAAAGTGCAGAGAGGAGAGAACAGATCACATTCTGTGTTTCGATGGCTTTGGAAGAGTGGAATGGTCAAAGGAGGAGTGCAGACAAGAGCTGAAAGATATGGTGTCATGTGGTATTAACACGTATAAGAGTGCCTCTAAAATGGTGCGTGAGTGAAATAGCCTGGTACTTACGACTGAATTGGGAGGGCAGTGAGGCAGAGCTCTGTGTTCCAGGAGGTTTAATGTCCCAGGAGGAAGAGGGGACAGATATCCCTGTCCCCGCCAGCCCCCCTACAGGGGTACAGTTGGCCCCTGTACTAGGAGGCTGGGAGGTAAGCTGCCCAAGTCCTGGTCCCTTCAGTTGCTCCAGTATCTGTTGTCCGGCAGTCTGCCCAAGCTTAGGACCACCCAACTCCCCAAATCCAGAACCCAAGACTGAGGACTGGCACACACACAAAAGGAAAATTTAATTCCAAAAAACACTTTCAATGACAAATAATGCATTCTTGCACACCATTGAAATCTCATTTACTATCACAGTATCAGTCACCAACCACAAGCTAGATATTAAGTAAGTGGTTTCACAGACCCAAATTAAGTCTCTGCCTAAAGTAAAAAAAAACATTATTATTGGTGATTCACCATTGGCATTGCTATTTAGTCCAACGCTAGACTTAATGCATGTTTGGAAAACCAGCCAAAGATCTTTCAGCTAGAGAACTATCTGCTTAGGCAATGTGAAGACCCAAAGTCTCACCAGGGTGGCATGTGCGTAGCTGGGAGTGCCAGTGGTGGTGCCTCCGTTGCGGGTGGGCTGGTGGTGGGAGTTGGTGAAGACCAGGCTATGGCCAAGCCCCTGTGAGGAGGTCGGCTTCATATTCCCCAACTCCTCCCTGCCAGCAGGCTTCTGCAGCAGAGACGCCAGGTCCAGACTACATGGGACACAAAAACAAAGACACAAGAAAATTAAAGGCGAAAACAGTAGAATGTTTACTATGGGCTGGTTATAACTCGTGCTCATTAAATGTACTACCTTTGGCCAGGTGTGATGTGGTTCTCAGCTGGAGGTGCACATGAGGAGGTGAACACTTTGGTCTCAGAGAGCTATAAAGAGAAAACCTGATCATGAGGCATGAGTGATCATCTCAAGTCCCTTGCTACAAAATAAACTGATTAATAACTTCAAATACATGTCCAAATCAATCAGGGTGACAGCTAATGGACTGTTTGACTTACACTCACATCCTCGTTCCATTCTTCAGCTGTCCAGTCTTCTAGAGTGTTCCGCCATGCCACTGTGCAGACATGATAAAATACAAACAGACAAGGGTGAAAACAGGGAAAACCTCTGCAGGACTATATAGTAACTCTTTTTCCTGGAGTACGTGTTTTTTACCTGTCCCATCTGTGGTGTCGTTGGCCCCCGATTCCCACACGTCAGCATGCGAGTTGGTCGTGCCACTGTCCGTAGTGTAGTCCGCCGGGTTAAAGGTCCTGCAGATGGAGAGTGAAAATTAGGGATGTAGCAGTTCAGTCTTTTCACTGCCGATCCGATTAGAGTCCTTTAATACTGACCATCTTGTGACTTACATTGAATTTAAATTGTCGAATTGTTTGTGTTTTTTGTAGTTAACATTAACCTTTTTTTTTTTAGCATGTGCACAGTGTGACACTGAGCTGATAAAATAAGACAAAAATACTTTAACGTATCAACTTTTTAATACTGACTAATGATCTAATTTGACTGACTGAACTGATGACCTTGGCTAGCAGTTACCTTAAAATTATACAGCAAAATTTGAAAACCTATTGGACTAGTTATGAAAACGAACGCTTTACGAGAGGGAGTGTGTTTTCATGAATAACACTTGGTCATCACAGCTGTAATACACAACCTCCAGTGTTCTACTGCATTTATACAACTGCAAATTAAAGAAAAAGGGCAAAGAAACACTTAACATTAAGGACGGAGCCATAGAACTGTATATCAGGTCAGCTTTTTCAATATTTTTGTTAGATTTCATAGACTATCTTGTTGGCTGAAAAGTATTTAGTTCGTCTCTGGTCAACTCCAGGTTGTTTAACTGTTCCCCCGTCAAAACTACCAACAGAAAAGCTTGCTTAGGGGCAACGACAGGTTAAGAACTTGATGTAGACCTGCTGTCATGCACTTTATATGATTGGCTGCAGGTCAAATACAAGATGTCGTTGGAGCTAACTGTTAAATAAACACGCGATAATTTCAAACTGCTGGTCGTAAAGCCAGTGCAGTGCAGCATGGCCAGTAAAGCAGAACATTTCAGCGACAATTTTGTTTTTACAACAGTCACAACAGAAAAACAGAGTGTGAAACTTAAACAAGGATCAGAACTGGATCAAGTCCATACCCGATCCATTACAACATGTCTGGACCTCTAATGGAAATTCAAAAAGTAGTTTCAGTAAGGAAGAGATGAGTAGCCCATTACAGAAAGCCTCTCTCTTACCCCATTCCCTGCGCTGTAAACCTGCTGGCCCCCGGTGCACGGCCCCTTCCCCTGCCTCCAGACACTGCACACACATACAAAAAAAAACATATAAACACCAACAAAGCGCCCCCCCCAAAAAAATGAAGTACACATGCACGAGAGTGCGGGTGTGTACCTTTCCCTCTCCCCCTACGGCTACGGTCAGCTCCTCTCTCCACAGGTGCCGAGTCCACTCCATTCTCCTCAGCCCTCGCTGACAACCGCAAATTTATGCAAACACACACAGAAGGGAGAAAAATATAGGCTGTGCACATATATATTTACATAAGCAAAATAAAAACCAAAATTACTACACCTGTATTTTCCAAAACTGATGATTATCAGTGGAAGCAAACAGATGAGTGTGTGTTTGTTTATATAGACTCTAGGCACAGATTCTGAATGGGAATTTTACAGCCATAATGAAACTCCTAAGCTTTCACTTTGTATCTGTCATATTCTGTCTCGCTCCACAGCTGAAAGCAGTTTTCACTTTTAATCTGGAACAATCAGCATCCAATGATAAACCACACGGGAAGTTCAACACATGACAAGAAAACAGAAACACCAGTTATTGACAGCAACAACAGAGCTGGTCATTTACAAAGTATTTTGTTCAAGATCCATGTCATCACCCATGCATCCAAACAGTCTGAAGCAGCTGAGGGCCAGACCTCATTAAGGTAAACAAAGTGAGAGCTCGCAAGTTTGTTTGAGGCTAAATGAGAATGCATGCTGAGAGACTAGCAGGCAAACTCCAGGACACACTTCCTCTCAGAAACCATGGCTTTCCTTACCCGGCCCCTTGCGACTGGCCCCTTTCCCTCTGCGGTTTGCTCCTCCACGCGCTTTGCTGCTCTCTTTCTCGCCTCTCTTCTCCCGATTCTCCTTGTTCTCCTTGCTCTCTGAGGAAATGCTGTCCTTTCCTAGGCTTTTCTTCTTTCCCACTGTTTCCCAAGAGGTCTAGAAAGAGGCAGAGACAAACAACCCTTCAGTTTATTGATCAAAAAAGGGATAAATGAGCTCCCTGCGAGACGACCATGAATAAATTAAATAAGGTGGACTAGTATTGTAACCACAAACAAAGTACTAAGAATGCAGCACTGACCATGTAAAACCATCAACAGCCCTAATCCAGTTATGCCATTTCTCCCTAAATAGTTCCCTCTTCTTTAAACATTAAAAAAAAAGCCTTACCATGTAAAACACTTCAAAAAGTTCCCTTGTATACATGGTCTGTAACTGTGAAGGACACTAAACAGATCATGCTTCAAGAGCACAGTACAGGCAGGGGCCTGTTATGACATAGGATTATCCAGCGATCACAGAAACGACCTACTTTCTATTTTTGAGTTTTCCTAGAAATCGCAATGCATAACTATAAGCATGTCCGATACTCAATGTCTGTTGATGAAACAGATTAGCGTCAATCCAAAAAGAATAAGTTACAAAGGCAGTCAGATTGTACACCACATTCTTAATTATACGGCGCTACACAGTTGTATAAACAACAACATACAACAAAGAATAAAGAGCATTTCTTCAAATAGCATACTTTTTTTTAAGTGGTGTTCAGGTTGTGAATGCAAGTATTTTAAAGACTCTT
>JAILXH010072385.1:0-10696 GCA_023558415.1 Piaractus mesopotamicus | reverse complement strand
TCTCTCTCTCTCTCTCTCTCTCTCTCTCAAGGTCAGAGAGATTGAATGAACAATCTGAGGCTTTGGTGCTTCAATAATAGGCCACCTGGGACATTAGGAAGGTTTTAAACTGCTTGATGTTCCTGCATTGCTCCACAAGCTCAAATAACTCAAGCCCTCATAGACTCCCCTACATAAAGCTTCAATGGACTAGCATCCTTAAGCCATACAATTCACAGTAACGTACATTAAACAGGTTTACTAATAACCCTGGGGGTTATATTTAGCCCTTTTAATGACCACATTTGTTTAACAGATTACATGTAAATGGAGCCGGCTGGCTAGTTCCACAGAATCAGAGCATCTTACACGCAATCTGAAAACAACTTTGGTCATCAAAAGGGCTTTTGAGTTTAACTCTGCCCTCATAATGTTCAGCTTGCTGGTTAACTGGCTAGCTAATTATCTAAGTAGGTAGGTGGCTTTGTGCATTGTGTAGACAAACTTTACACTTGCCAATTAGCTTCTAGGACAATAAGGTAGCTACGTGTGCTAGCCAGTCTAACTTTGGCTTACTTAGGAACAGTTTCAGCACCTTCCAAAGTACAGTTACCTCCTGAATACTGTAATCTTCTGTCTCTTGATTTCAGCTTCCTTTAGCACTGAACCTGAACCCAGCTGAGACAGCAGTGCTGCTGGCCAAAACCAGCACCCATGCAGCTCCTCTGGCCACCCAGGTGAGCTCAATTTTTCAAATCCTGTTTGAATGTATTTAAATTAGAGTTGCACAGGAACACAGTGTCTTCTTTCATAAGGCCGTCCATATGCCTTTGCAGCTGTTGTGGTATCATATTTGAATGAGCTGATTTGAATATGGCTGACGTCTTGAAAACACTAAACAACTTTTAACTCCAGCCTTTTTATTTAGTTCCTAATCTCAGGCCTTTTTATTCATTAACTGCTATGGAATTGATCTGTAAGTTTTATAGTTATTAGAGTGAGTTTAACTGGTTAAAATCCAAACATATTAAGACTGAGTGGATCATGCTTTCCTAATGATTTTTGTAGATTTTGTTTTAGCTTCAAAGGGGTGCAGTACTGGGAAAAAGTGCTAAAGTTTGATTATCTGAGCTTAAGCTGTATCTCTAGTTGGAACTTCTGGGGTTTCTCCTCTGACTTTAGTGACACTTGCAGTGGAGGCCAACATAACTAAGAAACACTTTACGTACACATGCTTTATACAGTTTTATAGGTGAAGATAAAATCACCATGGTGTGTTGATGTGTCAGTCAGGGACTTTAAGGCTGAGCTAATGAGCTCCCGAGTCAAGTAAAACTCCAGCTAACGCCACTGTCCTACCTCTGCCTTGTCAGGCACGTCCTTAGCGTGTATTTGGCAACGCACTCACATTAAGGTGCTTGTGAATCATAGTAGAACATAAATGCTTAATCACAAACACGATCTGTTAAAACGTACAGTTAGCATTTCACTAAAGTCTGTATATTTTCTCCATCTTCCTTTGACGAAGCATAACAAATATTCCAATACTGATTTTAGTAATCAGATACTGTCGCCTTGAATGGTTAGCCAAGTACTCGAGTACCTTTGCACACCCTTAGTGCTGATTGCTGTTTTTAGAATCGGCATTATTTGAAGAGCTTGCCAAGATAACGTTAGCTAGGTAAGTGACTAATGCTAGCATTTATTATGCCCCAACCACCATGTCCATATCCCAAAAAATAAATAAACAATTAGGCTATGTTCAGACAGTTGGGCTGTGACAGCCCAAATCTGATTTTTGGCATATCCAGATTGTATCCAGATTGATTTTTGATAGTCTGGACAGTGAAGAAAAAAAAAAAAAAAAAAAGATTCATGCCTACGCCGAATAATAATGAAGAGTTTGCAGGGCAAGACGATGCACTTCTAGCTACTAGCATGGCAACCTGTGCAGTTAGGGTGTAATGTCTGGACACGCAAATGCTTGAACGCTTGCAAATAACAGAGCGGACAGTCGTCCCATAAGGTCTGATTTGAGCGACAAATCCAATTTGCCACCAAGTCTAAACTTACGCTGCTCTCGGAACAAAACCTCATATCTCCAAAATGGTAACTTTACATTTAATGTAAATCTACTTTACCTTTAATGTAAATCAGTGGAACCAGACTTTTTTCCAAGTCATTTTGGGCCATTTCTATTGGTCCATTCATCATTAAATTTACACCCAATGTAAAGAACAACAGGCATTTTCAAATTATGTGAAAAACTGAAAAACGCCAAAAATGGAGATGCGAGGTTTTGTTCCGACAGCAGTGCATAGCCTTATACACTTGTATATAGTGAGTTTGCTAACATTAGCAAGCTACATACCTAACACTGATGTAATTAGCTTGTATGCTAGAAGTTGCAGAACGAGTAAGCCATATGCATCAACCACCGTTCCGTTTTCGTACCTCCAACAAAGTCATACACAGTCACATCTATATACAGTGAATTTGCTCAGGTAACTGTAGTTATCTAGGTAGCCAACTCTAAAATTATTAACATTTGAACTAGTTGTAAAATAACTTATGTTCTTGTATACAGTGTGCTGTTATTAAATTTCTGTCTTTGTTTTCTTTCTGTTCAGGTGTCAAAACTGCAGTCCTCAACTTTACTCAGTGCAGTTAACGTTCTAGACTTCCGTTCGAATCCCTTCGGCAGTTTGACTTTGTTGATGTGTGGTGGGGATTCAGGCTTCAACTCCACCAAGAGCAGCAACAGCAGCAGCAGCTCCAACCCAGGCTTTCGGTTACCGACTCAATCCACAACTGCACTCAGCTTAAACTCAACCCACGGCAACTCTAGTAAGTACCTGTGAAGTGCACTGCGTATGAACTGGTGTTTGTGCTCTTATTAGCATTCAAAGCCTCTGTTAGGAAGTACTGCTAGCTGGAGTGTGACAACTCTTAAAACCACAGTGCTACAACTGCATCTGCAAAAAAAAGTGGGTGCTGCAAACTCTTTATTATACAAAACCGAGGGTACGACTGCTATTACTGTGCAGTTACTGTAATGCTGTCGTGGAGGTTTTTGAGGTTCCATCACGCTCATCATCCTTATTACCCTAGCTTGTAGCTCAATCTTACGAACTAGGGATTTTTAATGTAGTGCCTTGAGAGTTTACTGAGTCTATTGCATACGTTATTAACACCACAGGTGTTTTTATATTTTAAGGATTGGGTGTTAAGCCCAATGCAGTTCCAGTCCTTTGTTTCTTCTTTTGCATTCTTTTTACGCCGTTTACACAAAGTGTAACATGCCATTAATGAATATTACCCACTGGATGCAGCAGTGAGGTGCATTTTCAGAAGTAAGAGTGAATAGGTTTTAATGCTTGCAATGTAGAACTCATTTTTAAATGGAACATGAAAACGTAACATCTGCAATCCTGGCATTTCACTGTTTGAACTAGTCACCTTTTTTCTAAACACACAAAATGTGAATGTGTTTAGACTATTTTTTGCCATTTACCTCAAATGACATGCCACCCAAACTACATAGCAGTTTTCATTTACGAGTGGTTAAAAACTACAGTGTTTTTCACTTGCGAGTGGTTAAAAATTAAACTATTGAGGCAACGTTCTGTTTTACAGTGCCAGTACTGCGCACAGCTTGTGGTTACAACCCAGCGTTAGCATAAACAGTGCGTTCAAAACCAACAGAAGGGAGCAAAGTATTGCACTCATATGTGAACTCATAGCATAGCTGCAACATAAACAAGTCATCGAGGAGGGTAGTTACATTATGCATATTAAAAGTAAAGTGATTTTGCTGTGTGTTAATCAGCAGCCTGAAAGAAAACCTCGCATCTCCTGAACAGTAACTTTGCAGGAGAAGAAAAAAACATTGTTGACTTTTAATGGAAGTCAGTGTGGAAAGATTTTATTCCAAGTAATCGTGGAGCATCACTGTTGGTCCATTTATGACCGCAACAATATTTTGCATAAATTGCGTGGCTGTATTGCCTATAAAAACACTAAGACCGAATTGGATCAGCATCGGCCGATACTGAAAATAAAGAACTTAGGACATCCCTAATTAACACCTTTTTTGTCTTGTTTAGTGATGCCAGTCAGAAGTTTATTAGTTATTAAGTTTAATAGTTATTAAGAAAATGAAAAGCTTCAGGAAGGAATGTCAGGCTATGTGCTATTTCAAGAAGTGGTCTCCTGCTGTTAGATTATTATTTCACGCACATACAAACACACCCCTCCGCCCTGGCAAATCGTTTCCTCTTTAGTACATTCTAATAGTGCACAAACTGAACTCGAACAGGGTGCCATAATTCTGCAGAAAAGGCAGAAGACTATTAGCCTGGAAACAGAGGACAGGCCCTTGTGAGGACCGAAAGAGGCTGGATGGAGTGTTGTTGGAGTATTGTTTTGTTAATTTGCGAAGCCCAAGCAGCACAAATCCTCCGCAGGGCAAGAGCCCAGGCTGTGGAGTAAGAGGAAAGTCTGTTTATTGGAGTTTTTGAGAAGAGGTAATTAATAGACCGGCATAGCGCAGCCCCTAATTAGCTCCATCCCAAAGATATTCCACTAGAGAACCACGCAGCACCATGGCGGCGACGGCAGTGAATGTAAACACAAACACCCTCTGCAAATCAAAGTAAATCCGAGAGGTGGCTGTAAACCAACAAGCAAATTCGGCCACGCGTAGGTGGTGGATCTGCCGTGGCCACGCTTGTCCACTGCTGTACTGTACTGTGACCACAAAGTTAGAGAGTTCTGAAAAGTAATGAATAGTCAAACTTTTTGTAATGTTGAGCAACTCTGAATGGCCCGCTTTCATAAACATGCAGTGTAGACTAAATGGTCACTTTATTGGAAACACCAAGCCTGTGCTTCCACACAAGGGCCACTATATTAGAAACGCCTATGCTGTGCTTCCATACAATGGCTGCTATATTAGAAACACTTACCTTGTATGTCCACTCACTGGCCACTTCATTAGAAATAACTCCTGTGTCCTTCCGCTCACTGGCCACTTTATTAGAAACTCCTACCTTGTAGTTCCACTCATTGGCCACTTTATTAGAAACACCTACCTTGTACTTTCTCTTCACTGGCCACTTTATTAGAAATAACTGCCTTGTACTTCCACTGACTGGCCATTTTATTAGAAATAACCATCTTGTACTTCTACTCACTGACCACTTTACCTTATATGTTCACTATATAGGGGCATAATTGTAATTTATCAGCTGTTCTCTAGTCCATTTGTCATTGGTCACTTTCTGACCACAGGGCCACTGTTGACCAGATATTATTTCAGTGGTAGACCACTCTCAGATCAGCAGTTACACTGACATGCTACCGTTTGTGGTGCTGGTACAAGTGAAGAGCGCCTCTGTGGTCACAAAACTGAGCATTGATGAAGACCTAGTGGACAAATTGTGCATCAGCAGGTAGATTACACTCTCTACACCAGCGAGGTGGAACTCCAAGATAGAGGTTAATTATAAAGTGGATGGTAAGCATAGAATCAATGTGAGTTTTAGCATATTTTTGAATATATGAATGATAATGTTGTCTATCAGACCACTCTATAGAGGCCATGAGCAGAAGGCCATCACAAGGCCTTCACCATAAAATACAGGGCAAGTCCATCGCAACAAACACATCTATGCTCACAGCAATGTGCTAAGGGTGCTCTCCTTAGCACTGTTTTGATAGATGTATTAGCGTTAGCAGAGTTCTCTTGAGAAACATGCGGAGCTTATGGTGGGCCAGAAGCTTTGAGAGTAATGAGAGGATGAGAGAGCGTTTTATACTGCCAAGCAAGACCTCTCCTGGGATCCCCAATAAACTCAGAGCAGTCTTAATTAGGCATGTGCGTTCTGACTAATTTTAATATTTGAGTATTCATAAGAGATATGAACGGGTGAACATGAACGGATACTCAGGGAAGCGCAGGAAGGAAAGAACAAATTTGAAAATTAACGCAAGGCTGTAGGCATGTTAACAGTGTCTTTAGGAGGCTGAAAAAGTAAAAAACACAATGGGTAAGCAGCGCATAGATTCGCAAACATGCTTGATTAAAAATAGCCAAGGGAAATTGGTAGGCTTTTATCTCAGATGAGTAACAGAGGCTGCCTTCTCAGATGAGCTCTAACACTACAGCCAACCGGTACAACATTTGAATCTGAACAGGACTCGCTGTGTTCTACACAAGGTCATTTCTTCTCAGTGGATGGTGTGACGACATATACCAATAGATTTTCACTGTTTTTGATCAGCTAGAGCAGTTAGCCTGGTTAGCGAAAAAGCCAAACTGAAGCTGGCCACGCATGGAGTGAAACCTGACCAAAGAGTCAGCAAATTGTAAACACCCCCTTACTGTCTGGTTCTAAACTCCACCCCATTCCCTAGTACCCTGAACGAAGGTGGCAGAGTACAAATAAAAATAAGCTCCCACTGTAACTTTAGTAATTGGAAAGATTGTCGCTACAGCACCAGTCCCTCGTTTTCACTCGCTCAGATCTCCGTTTTTATCCTCAAAACTTTCCTCAGCACACCTGGAATTGCTGGTGGTTTGGCTTTATTGCAAAGCTAATGTTAGCCTCTGTTTGATTTGATTTAAAAGTAGCACGAGCAAACAGCTCCACGCACTAAATTTGAGGCTTCAGTAAGCCAGAATGAACCTATGATTGTGTGTGTTAGGCCTCCTAGCTAAGCTAGTGTTAGTTTCTAGTGCTAACCTATAGTGGCTGCCGGTCCATGCCGTTTGATCACAAATTCTATCTCTCCCTCTCGGCTCAGGCTCTGGCCCTCAACCAGAGCCAGCTTACGGTGGTCTGCCATTGGCAGTGCAGATTCAAGCCAGATGTTAGAGCTCCCATTAGCATATTTTACTATGTTGTAACACACAGTTCAGTGTATTCGCAAAGTACAAAACTATTGCTTTTGCTATTGCTACAAATTGCTTTTTTGTATGCACTGAGAAAGTCTGTGGAAATGTGAACGTGTTACAGTGCGACATTTGATAGAAATATGTCTGTATAATCATAATAAGACATCTAAGAAAAGTTAACCATTTAAAAACCACATTCTTGAGTGGAGAGGGCCTTCAGAAATATGTCTTTGAACACTGTCAATAGAAAATTGTGTTATAATAAACAAACTTGCTTACAAAAATGACCAAAACTCACATACTTTACAGGCCTGCTCAAACATAAAATGAGTGTTTTTCTATATTTTCTACATATGTATTTGTAATACAGCAAATTACTGAATAGTAAATTCAGTACTTGAATACTGCCACCTAGAACGGTTAACCGGGTATTTGTAACAGTGCACATGCGCCATTGTGTAGCTTCACGCAGCAGATACGGTACAAAGCCCTCCATGCTATATAGGTGTTGCAGTCAGAGTGCAGATAAACGCCAAATTCAAGTTAATTTTTACACTGTACTCATATTCCTCTTCACAAACTAGGCCAGTAGCATTAGCTGAGGTAACAGACCATTAGATCATTATATCTACCTGTTTATACAAGTATATTTGAAGCCAGTGTTATCTGCTGTGGCTTTCTGGTGTTTCAGTATGGCTTTAATTTAATTCAGTAGTAGCAAGAAATTGAACAGTGCTCTGCCAAGAGAACCGGCGTAGAATGTCAGCACTGGTATGCTTACCTTCATTAGAAACAATGGTTTCGAATTTTAGTATGCTGAATTTTAGGATCCGGCTGCCTCATGTGATGTGGCCTTTAGTTTATATTGGCCAAATAATATTAGCTCTCATTAAATGTATGGCAGTATCATTGAATACAAAACATTAACCACAATTAAAACAATAAACAAAAAGGCCTATTTTTGTGCATACAAATAAGCACTAGGCACACATTGAATGGTATGTACAGATAGAACAAAATGACAGATTTAAACATTATAGTCTGAATGCTGAAAAGCAGTCGCTCTGTCAGACCTTGAGTTAATTGTAGAGCTGTGTCTTTTGTCTCCTCTTCCGTTACACACAGTATGTAGTGTGTAGGTTGGCTGTTCAAAGTCCACTGTGTCCGTTTTCCATTTAAACAGATACATCATACTGATCGTGATGCATGATATTGTTCTGTATTTGACATCTAATAATCTCAGCTGTCAAATGCACGAGTGCAGTCTGGGGTCAGTCCTATTTTGTTTTATGATGCAAATAGCCAAGCCTGTTTTGCTTGTGTAACCTGTAATTTTACCATGAGGGTGGAAGAAGGTTTTGAATTTAAAATTTTCTCATAAATATCAATAATACACGGACGAATGGTCCACTGGAGATGCTTTCTTCTCATCATCACTGAGAGGTGCTGGAGATACTGTAATCATAAGCACCGGTATTTAGATAATAAAATCATTAAAGTGCCACTTGTGGACGCAGATGGAAATGTTTTGGATCTTGTTCCGTTTTATTCCCTTATTCATCTCATATTCATTACTTGCAGCACTTCGCTGCTGCTTTGCTAGCGATTTTCTTTTCAGAGCAATTTTCTGCTGCTGTCACTGCTGGTATTCATGATTAAACACCAATATACAGGCTTCAGTTTCATATAGCTTTTACTGTTTGGTCAAGCAGTGAAAACATGAGATTATATAATAATTCACAGCATTCAGAGAGTGAATATTTAGGCGTCTTTTCATGTGTCTCTCTGTTTGTCCTTCTCTATGCATCTCTCTCCCTCTCTCTTTCGCTCTGAAGGTGAATTCTGCCAGAATTTGGTTGACGTGTTGAAAGGTACATCCTCTCTGCGTCTGTTCTGGACTACTCTCCGCCCACTTCTCCAAGGAAGGGTCCTATACACACCGGACACACCCTTTACACGACGTGTTATCGCACAGGTGACAAACACACACACATATGATTGTTTTCATACAGTGTCAGAACATATGGTAATACGTGTCTGCCCCATATATTACCTGTATATTATATAAGACAACTTATAGACCACCCTTTCATTTTTTCAGTTTTCCAGTTAGTTTAGTCATTACATATTTAAATATCTATCAGCATTTAATTTGTCCGCTCTTTAGTTACTGCAACTTTCACTCTTTCATCCTGCCAATCTTAAACCAACCACTTGCAGCTGTGTCTTCCCAACGAAAGCTGCTCCCAAAGATCTCACTGACATTTTTCCAAAACTGCAGTCTTGAAAATGATTAAAAGTTTTAGAGAAAATGCAACACATAACAACTATGCAAGACCTTGTAGACCACCAACACTGTCACCATCAGATAAACCGTGCTTAAAGCTTTTATATTTGAGAGAGAGAAAATCAAGCTCCAGTCTTGATTCAGACCCGAAAGAGTCAGAGGCCATTACTGAGAAAATGGAACATTTGACCTAGAACACCAAAACTGGACATCTGAGATGAGGAGTAATGTTTTAGGAAATGCAACCAACTTCTAAGACTGAATTTTGGAGATGTGGAAAAAATATCCCTGCAGATTTCTTTGGGAAATTGAAAACAAGTCTCCTGAAAGAATGGAAACTGTAGTAAAGGCAAAGAATGGGCACACAATATAAGGAAAAGTTACACACACACACACACACACACACACACACATGTGTATAAATAAATATATATAAATATATATATATATATATATGTGTGTGTATATATATATATATATATATATATATATATACATACATATATATACATATAGACCCACACTAAGACCGGTGAGCTGTAAATCAGAGGCACAGTGAGGGGATGAGTATATTCACCTACTGCTAAGCAACTATAAATCTCTGAATGTGTGTGCGTGTGCGTGTGTGTGTGTAAACAGCGATGATTTAGCACCTCTGAGGTAGGCTGATAGTGCTCCCCTGGGGGTACAGTCAGTGAGTAAGTCAGTCAGTGAGGGGCTCATGGTTATGCTTTTAGATTAGTCACAGTCAAATAAACATGTGCACTTTAAAAGTAGCTGCTAAGTTGGCTTTAAGTTTAAGGCTGTGTGTGCTGATGGAGTGAGAGTTTGATTCACCGCATGTTCTATCACATCACTGTGTGAAACACCACTCACACTACAGGCTCTTAACAGCACACACACACTTACACAGTGCCGTGTTCGAGCCATCAGCTCTAATGTGTGAATTACATTTACGACATTTGGCAGACACTCTTATCCAGAGCGACTTAAAATTTGATTATTTTTAAGGTTCGAAGGTAGTGTAAGGAGTCTAGCCCAAGGACTCTTATTGGTACAGTGTAGGGTGCTTACCCAGGTGAGGGATTGAACCCCAGTCTATAGCGTAGAAGGCAGAGGTGTTGGCCACTACACCATACCAACCACGAATGTGAATGTGTGTGCTGATCTTCATATGGAAGTTTGTTACACAAAATGCAACTATGAATTATGGAAATACAGATATAAGGGTGCAGTGTTTGTGGTGGACCAGAAGCCAAAAAGACTAAACAATGTGCAAATAATGGAGGTTTCTAATCAAGTATTGGAATGTGTATTTTATAACATTACACCATATCTTATTGTTAAAACACTTAAAAAAGTAAAAATTTACAGGAAAATAAGAATTGAATAAGGTATGTAGATACTGTAAAAAAGTTTGTTTTCTCATTGGGTAATGAGGTGGGGTTTGGTTACGTTAATTTCCATTATAAATAGGAATGTTTTTCTCATGTAAAACTAGAAATTCACTGGAAAAATCCGAAAAATGTAGT